>PVKS010047449.1:0-12842 GCA_004027875.1 Aplodontia rufa | reverse complement strand
TTGCACCCAGGCCCCTCCACGCACGGACGTGGGGTGAAGGATCCGGATCAGAAGCCAGGTCCGGCCAGATCCGTGGGAATCTCCTGTGACGTGGCTGGGATCCAGGGTGAGACGCCCCACCCTGGACTCGGGGGCTTCTCTTGGGGTCTCCAACCAGTCCTGCTCCTGGTCCGCTCTGCTCTCTTTGGTCTGGGGGTCATTTTCCCTCTATCTCGCTCTCATCAGGGTTCAATTCCATGTGGCTCTTCCTGTCAGGAGCTGCAGAGCATCCCCAAGGCCAGCGGGGGCCAGATGCACAGGGGCCTTGAAGGCCAAGGGAAGAGGAAGGTGGCCATGGCTGGTCTGGGGAGGGACGTTCCGGAGCCACACGGGCTGGAAAGGAGGAGGCCTGATGAGAAGCCACCCTTCTCTGGTAGGGTAGCTGAGGAGCTCGGGCTTGATGGTGGTCACGGAGGTCTAAGCCCCCTCCCCGGAGAGCGTGTTTAAAACATTCGTAACTGGCAGCACAGGGAGCCAGCCCTTCAGAAGGGCTCCTGGGCCACCTCCGAGTTCATGAGCAATCACAGGACTGCCACCTAGAGCGTAGGCCTCCCATTCAGCTGTGTCCTGCTGACTCCCCACCTCAGGGGACCACCTACAGACAAGCAGGCCGGCCAGGAAGGACTTTCCTAACAATCCATATGAAAGACCCACAGGCAGCTGAGGCTGAGGCATGGAGAGGGTGTGTAGGTGGTAGAGAGATTTTGGAAGCTGATGACACCCAGCTCAGGAAGGATGTAAGGAGCCAGGCATGGCGGCACACACCTGTAATCCCGGCAGCTTGGGAGGCTGAGGCAGGAGGATTGCAAGTTGGAGGCCAGCCTCAGCAATTTAGCAAGGCCTTAAGCTGCTTAGGGAGACCCTGTCTCAGAATAAAAAAATAAAAAGGGCTGGGGATGTGGCTCAGTGGTTAAGTGCTCCTGGATTCAATCCCTGGTTCCAAAGAGAGAGAGAGAGAGAGAGAGAGAGAGAGAGAGAGAGAGAGAGAAAGATGGCATTTTCAGGAAAATGGGCGACTAGAAAACTAGACTCTGGTATTAACTGAACTAAGTTGAACTCAGAAGATTAAGGATCCTATGTCTGCTCTCAAAAGTGGAAGCTAGAGAAAAGAAGAACAAAGTTTGGGGTGGGTCTCTTAAACATCAAAGGGAGATCAGTACAGAAAGGGGTTCAAGAGAAGCCTGGAGTCATCCAGGTGCTGTGTGCACAGTATGTGTGTGTGTGTCTGTGTGTGTGCACGTGCGCGCGCGCGTGCATGAGTGTGTGTGCGCGTGTGCATGTGCGTGTGTGTGCATGTGTGTGTGCGGGTGTGTGTGCATGTGAGTCCGTGTGTGCACGTGTGCACGTGTGCATGCGTGCGTGTGTGTGCTCGAGTGCGTGTGTGCATTGCGTGTGTGTGCGTGTTTGTGCACGAGTGTGTGTGTGTGCACGAGTGCGTGTGTGCGTGAGTGCGTGTGCGTGTGTACATTGCATGTGTGTGCGTGCATGTGTGTGTGCGTGTGTGCGCGTGTGTGCATGTGTGTGCGTGCATGCATGTGCACGAGTGCGTGTGTGCGTGAGTGCGCGCGCGTGTGTGCACGTGTGTGCGCACGCGTGTGTGCCCGTGTGTGTGTGCGTGTGTGTGCGCGCGTGTCCCTCACAGTCGGGGGAGTTTTTCTCCTCAGCCTCAGGGACGCTGCTCCTCCCGCTCCCCCACGCCGGGCTCATCTCTTGGCACCGTTAGCTCTGCCGCGCGGAGGGCGGTTTATCCGCTTGGCCGGGTCGGGCTCCCAGCCACGCACGACCGTGGCGCCTGCAATTTCTCCAGGTGCAAATTCATTTCGTCCGGACTCACCGGCCTGGGCTGCGGGGCTTTTATTGCAAATGCGTTACGTCCGCTCCTCCCTGAGAAATGTTTATCTGTGCTAATTCAGCGTGGGAGCCGGCTCGGTTCTGCACCGGGAGTCGCCCTGTTAATTCAGCTGCGGGAAATTCGGTGCCGGGCTGCAAAGACGCGTTCTCCTCTCGGGTTGGGACCCCGCCCACGCCGCAGGCTAAAACGGGGAACGGGCTGCCCGGGGGGCTGATTGGAAAAGAGCCCGGGCCCTGTGCGTCCTCCTCTCCGCTCCGGGACGGGCTGGGAGTTAAACGAATGAATGAACCTGCAGGTTCGGTGGGCTCCGCGGGCGGGCTTGGGCTGCAGACCCGGGTTCCGGGGGGACCCCAGCTCCCAGCCCGGGGTGAGCAAAGCCCTCCAGGAGCGGATTTCTGCCTCTGCAGAGCGAGACCCGCCAGCTTGCAGGGAGCCCTCGGATTATCCGCGGGGCGCTCAGCGGAGGTGGAGGTCGAGGCGTCGCGAAGGGAGGCCGCGCCCTTGCCGCTGCGGAGAGCTTCAAGGTCACGGAGGACGCTGGCGGCACCCTTTGTCCTTGAGCTAAGCGTCGCCTCCCTCCTCGTTCAGATGAGGACGCTGCCCGCCTGACACTCGACCTCCGCACGCGTGCGGGCCTCTGGGCCTCCGAATGGAGGCACCTGAGCGGAGGCCCCCATGGTGCCCGCCCTTTTATTATTTCTCCACCACGCACCAGGGCTGTAGCCTAGGGCTTCTGGGGTCATCCCATTGCCTACGCGATCAGCCTCCAAGGCCACCACCCAGCCCGCGGTGGCCCGGCCTTTCACGCCACGCGCGCGTGCGCTCCTCTCCAGGGCCCGCGCTGGGTCCTGCACAACCCGATCGCTCACCCTGGGGGGCTCGTCCCGCGCTCGCAGCGGAGCCAAACCCCTGGCTTCTCCTGTCCCCTCTTCCAGCGTCCCGATGGCCCTGCTCGGAGCACCAGGCTGTCCCCTGCCCGGCGGGTCCTGTCCTGGAGGAGTCCCCAGCCGCAGCCCCGTGTCCCCCGCCACCTTCCCCGCGCCCACCCTCCGCAGCTCCCGTGGGGTCCAGGCGTGGACACCTGGTCCCCTCTGCAGAGTCGCCTTAGACACCGTGCGAGACCCAGCCCAGGCGTCAGCTGGGACAGCGCCTCTGGAGAATGCTATTTTCCCGCGTTTCCTTTCTGTTTTATGGGGAATCTCGCAAAGCAGAGCGCTCCTTTTCACCGCGCAGTGCAGGGAGTTTTTAGACACATTTGCGGGTGCACTGCTGGGAATCACGCTTGTTAGTGGACTTCGCTATTCCACACTCACCGGGCACACAGCATAATCTGGCCGGTTTCACTCCCCAGGATCCCTTCCCTCTCCCCTCGCCTGACCCCGCTCGCTTTTCTGGGGTTCCTTGGGTTTTGATGAGTGCATGAAGTCACCGGGGTCACCACCCTAAAGAAAACAGGGACACTGTCCCTCCCCAACTCCCCGGGTCCCGAGGGGCTTCAGTCGCCTCCAGCCTGCTCCTGGCAACCCTCAGCTGATTTCTGACCTCAGAGTCTTGCTTTTTCTTTTCTTTATTTTTTTCTTCCTTCCTTCCTTCCTTCCTTCCTCCCTCCTTCCCTCCCCTTTCTTCCTTTGTTCTTTCTCTCTCATTTATTTCTCTTTTTTGGTACCAGAGATTGAACCCAGGGGTGCTTAACCACTGAGCCCCAGCCCCAGCCCTTTTTATTTTGAGATAGGGTCTTGCTAAGTTGCTCGGGGCCTCACTAAGTTGCTGAGGCTGGCCTCCATCTTGTGATCCTCCTGCCTCAGCCTCCTGAGACACTGAGATTATAGGGGTGCTTAACCACTGAGCCACATCTCCAGCCCTTCTTAAATTTTTTTTATTTTAAAGTTTTGATTTTGAGACAGGATCTCACTAACTTGCTCAGGGCCTTGCTACTTGTCCTGTTCTTGATCTTAAAGGAAAGCATTCAGCCTTTTACCATTAAACATGATCATCGCTGGAAGTTTTTTCGCAGACGCTTTTTGTCATGTTGAGGAAGTTTGTAATCATGTGCAGATATTGAAGATTTTACTTTTCTCAAAAGGAGATAGAAGAGGGCTGGTGCAGTGGCTCAGCAGTAGAGCTCTTGCCTGGCATGCACGAGGACCTGGGTTTGATCCCCAGCACCACATACACAACTAAGTGTCAGAAAAACAAAAAACAGATGAAAAAATAAATAGAAAGTTGATTCTCTTTGTCTTTCCCCTACATTCTCTCTCTTTAAAAAAAAAAAAAGGAGAGAGAAAAAAGAAACTCCCTTCTTTTTATTTGGATATGATGGCCGGAATCATGGCAGGCATTTTGTGACCATGAGGAGAGCTAGTTTAAGAAGCAAAGTGAACCCACTCATGATAGAAGACAGAGATGAAAGATGGGTTAGCTTCTGTGTTCATCTTTCCATATCCACGCGCAAGGATGAACCCCACACTGCGGATCCCGGCTCAGTCACAGATCCTGATCAGTGCTGCGTATTATTCCACCTGGCAGAGGGTGACTGGGACTTGGGTTACCGCACAGGGGGACAGGGAGTGATTCCGGTAGACAAGCCAGAGCCCAGGTGGCCCCAGAAAGTGAAGCCTTGGAAAGCCACTGGGGAACATTCCTCAAATGGGTGTCTTGACAGACACAGGACAGAGGGCTCCCAGGGGCAGGTGGAGCTACGGGTACTAGTGCTGAGGAACGACTGTCAGGGTGAAAGGCTGTCTGCAGGGGTTCGGCTCCATGCAGGCGTGGGAAGTCCGGGAACCTGGAATAGGGTGGGTCACCTTCAGGCCTAGCCTTGGAGGCAGCGACAGGAAGGGGGCTTTGCCAGGATGACTCTGAGCGTAGGGGGCGGCATCAAGTCAGGGCTGTGGAGGGCGCTGGGGCAGGATGGGTGGTAGAGAACTCCAAGAGAACCAACTCACAGGTCCATGGTGGGGACAAAGATGCTCAGGGTCTCCTGGGGCTGTAGGGGACTGCAGAGAAGAAAGGAGTTCAGGTTGGGTCGGGAAGGCAAGGCCAGCGTCTATTCCAGGGAAAGGGCTCCTGCTTCCAGAGAGAGCAGAGCACCCACCCAGAGTTCCGCCTCGCAGGGCTGGGGAGGGCAACGGCTTTGCCATTATTCCAGTTGCGTAGAAAAGTCTCACCTGCCAACTCACGCTCCCTTACAGCAATCTTGAGGTTAATGTTGTTGTTATGTATTCACTTCTTTTTGGGTACCAGGGATTGAATCGAGGGGTGCATAACTACTGAACCACACCCCCAGCCATTCTTTATTTTTTCTTTTATCTTGAGACAGAGTTCTGCTAAGTTGCTGAGGCTGGCCTCAAACTTTCGATCCTCCTGCCTCAGCCTCCCAAGTGATTCACATGTTACGTAAGCCATAATCAATGAGTTGATAATTTCACATGATTAATTCCTGAAGTCTAGGCTTGGTTCAGATGTCCTCACGTCACACGAACGTCACATGACATGCAGTTGCTGCATCTCCTTAGGATCCTCTCCACTGGGACAGTTTCTCGGGTTTTCCTTGCTCTTGATGACTTTGATGTTGGGAGGAGGACTGGCCGGGTGCTTTGTGGAGTGTTCCCCGTGGGTCTGTAGGCTGCGGCTCTCATGGGTTTGGGGTTCTGGGTTTGGGGAGGAGGGCCACAGAGGTGACGTTCCTTTCCTATCACATCCGATCATCGTCAGGAGGCCTGGCTGGCGATGTTCACCTTGATCACCCGGATGAGGTCATGTGTACCAGTCACCCCCTCCCTTCGCTGCACTTCAGCCTCCTTGGAAAGGAGGCTAAGTGGTGTCTTTATCTCTGGACAGGGTGATGCGGTTTCTTGCCACACAGTGAGACGGTGACTAGGCTGACGTTCAAACCACACAGTTTGCTCAGGATCCTTTGAAAACTTTTTGATTTTGAGACACGGTCTTGCTAATGTGCCCAGGCTGGTCTTGAACTCAGGATCCTCCTGCCTCAGCCTCCCGAGTCACTGGAATCACAGGTGCGAGCGCCACCGTGCCGGGCTGTTCCAAGGAGGGCATTGGGAAGAGATCGGAGAGCTGTGAATGCAAAGATGGTCACACGGGCTGGAGCGGTGGCTCAGCGGTGGAGCGCTTGCCTGGCGTGTGCAAGGACCCGGGTTCGATCTCTAGCACCACATACGCAACGAAGTGTTGGAGAAACAAAAACCAGGTGGAAAAAATAAATAGAATTGATTTGCTTTCTCTCTCTCTCTCTCTGTTAAGAACAAAGGTGGTTGTCAAGAGGAGTAAAGCAGCTGAGGAAGTCACGCGCCTCCGCTCAGTGCTTACGTGACATGGAGCACTTCCAGTTACCTTGACTGGAGATTTAGGGACGGCAGGGCTTGGAGCCTGGTGTGCGTTACCTTTTCCTGCTTGGTGACAGACTTCCTTGTCCTTCAGCAGGGTCCCCTTCCCCCGTCTGTTCATCAGCATCGGTGGTGACAGGGTTCCCGCTGGATCACTCAGGAATCCACACCCGCCTGAGCATTTAGGAACAAAGGACTCATCCCCTTCGCTCTCCCGGGGACCCCACTTCCTAGGATAGATGTCTCTCCTGGGGACCCCACTTCCTAGGATAGATGGCTCTCCTGGGGACCCCACTTCCTAGGACATGATGGCTCTCCTGGGGACCCCACTTCCTAGGACATGATGGCTCTCCTGGGGGACCCCACTTCCTAGGACATGATGACTCTCCTGGGGGACCCCACTTCCTAGGACATGATGACTCTCCTGGGGGACCCACTTCCTGTTTTCCTAGGACTTTGATGGCTGTCTGACTTCCAGGTAGCTTCGGCCAATGGCAGGCTCAAGTAGAAGGCTGGAGAGGAGGAAGCTCGGCCAGAGCGTCCCTCACACCTTGGAGTCTCCTGGGGGGATCGTGTACCCCACGGGTGCTTTTCCTGGGGCTCTGATCTTCCGAGTATTCCCAGCCCCTTCTTCTGCTCTAGTCTCTGGTTGTTTGATGGCTGAGGGCTCCGTCATCAGTGTGACCATCAGTCCCTCGTGTTAAGAGCCTCCGTTGGAGAGCCCTAGGGTGGTTTCTCTTCCAAGAAGCCAAGTGGAGTGGGTGGGTGCTTTCGGGGAACAGTTCACTAAGAACACTCCACGCTGGTTTATTTTTTTATTTAGGGAGTTGCTTGTAGTTTTCATCTGGCTTTCCCCCTTTCCTTAGTGGTGCATGTGGTGCTGCGGATCAAACCTGGGTCCTCATGCGCGCCAGGCAAGCGCTCCACCGCGGAGCCACCGTCCAGCGCTGCAGAGTGGATCTTTTTTCTTTTCTTTTCTTTTCTTTTCTTTTCTTTTCTTTTCTTTTCTTTTCTTTTCTTTCTTTCTTTCTTCTTTCTTTCTTTCTTTCTCTTTCATTCTTTCTCTCTCTCTTTTCTCTCTTTCTTTCTCTCTCTTTCTTTCTTTCTCTCTCTCTTTTCTCTCTTTCTTTCTTTCTCTTTTTTCTCTTTCTCTTTCTTTCTTTCTCTTTCTTCCTAAGAGAGGGACAGTGCGAGAAAGAGGAAAGAGAGAACCCACTTCATTCAGGTTTTCACGTGGCTTTCGTTGCTCCGATCGATGCTCTGTTGTGTGCGTGGTGCGGGGTTCGAACCTGCGTCCTTGCTCACGCCTGGCAAGCGCCGTAACCGCTGGGCACCGCTCCAGCCCCTGCCCGTGGTTCTTACTCAGTGTCCAGACTTTCGGGGGCTCCTGCCCTGCCTGCGCTCTGCTTGTCCAGCTTCCCTAAACCTTCCCTTTACTCCCTTCTAGCTGTGATTTCTGGGTCCATGGCTTGTGACTCTGTGCTTGCGCTGTTGTGGGTTTGTGTTTATTTTCCTGAAGGACTTTAATTTATACAAGGAAAGAATTTCTTTCCGCACTGAGCTGCGACCCCTGGACAACTGCATACGTTGGTGGTTTCACAGCCACAAGCCAAACGCTTCAAGTTCATTCTTTCTTTTCCCCTCTTTCTTGGCCACTGCCCAGAGTGACAATTTTCCTTTTGTTCCGGCAGAGCATTAGGTAATACTGGATTGGTTCCAAATGTCACGGGTGTGGGTCTGGGACGGGGAGCCCTGCGAATCATCTGGGTTTTGGGGAAGGTGAGTCAGGGAGAGAGGAGGCTGTAGGGCTTCGGACCTGAAGGGGGTTCTGGCTTCCCAGGGAAGGTTTTGGGTCAGGCTGGCTTGGTCAGCTCGCATGCTCCTAGATCCAGGGACCACAGGGATTATCATGGTGAAGGTCACCTGCTAGGAGACGGTAGGGTCATCCGGGGAGGCAGACAGCTGTGGAGAGTCGGAAACCACTGACTGAGCCTGGGCAATGAGTGTGGAGAAAGCCTTCTGCAGTCATTAATGAAGTCCTTTACAGTTCTAATGACACAGAGGCACCTTATTGCCACTCGCTATTATGTCCCATGCGCACAGCTTCCCCAGGGACATCAGAGCTCTTCGGTGTGACAAGGAATCAGGGAGTGGGGGCTCCTGTCCATGGCTCACCTCTGCTGGAAGGAAGCCGTTCTTCAAGACCCCCAGAAGGTTTGCAGGCAATCTGAAGTCCCTCAAGTCCTCTGGATTTTTTTTTTTTTTTTTTAAGAAAAAGAGAGAGAGAGGGCTGGAGCGGGGGCTCAGCGGCTACGGCGCTTGCCTGGCATGTGCCAGGACCTGGGTTCAAACCCCAGCACCATGAACACAACAAAGTGTCCAAGGAATGAAAGTCACCGAAAAACTAAACAAAAATTGCTTCTCTCTTTCTCTCTCTCTGTCCCCTCTTTCTTAAAAGAAAAAAGAGAGAGAATCGAATTTTTTTTTGCCCAACACTTAGTTGCGGAAGTGGTGCTGAGGTTTGAACCTGGGTCCTCACACATGACAGGCAAACACTCTACCGCTGAGCCACCGCTCCAGCCCATCCTAGGTCTTCTGAACGTTGGGAGTTTAATGCAGGGAACCGGCTACCAGAAGGTGTCCTTGAATGAACAAGCAGAGGTCAGCTACTGCGGTCTCAGAACTGGGACGCCCCACAGAGGGACCGAGAGGACACCATAGCCTTCCACGAAAGCACACGTGGACTCCTATCCTGGTTCTCGCTCCTTGGCTATGTGTCCTTAACTGTCACAAAGCGAGGTTCTGTTATTTTCACCTCTTCAATGGGAATCGTAAACCCCTCCTGGGTGACTTCAGGAAAATGTCCCGGTTTCACCGTCCTTGTCCTTTAGCCAGCGGTTGCTCACATTGGTGACAGTCCTCTGCAGGGTGGGCTCAGAGGAGCAGTGGGGCCATCCGGACTCCACCTGGGTGCAGCTGCAAGGCCTGACCTCAGGGGACAGCCAGGGTGGGGGTGGCGTCCTGGGTGCAGGTGCAAGGCCTGAGCTCAGGGGACAGCCGGGTGGGGGTGGCGATGGAGGCTGTCAGCGCTGGGGAGGTGGAGGGAAGGGGGAGCCTCAGGAGCGAGGGACGAGGACAAAGGAACCGCGGAGCAAGATAAATGGAGGGCCCTGCGGGGAGAGCGGGAGGGACCAGTTTCTGCCGGGAAACCGGTTTCCCTGACCCCATCCCGGTTAGGAATGTCCCCGGCCACCTTTCACTGTGGAGGCTGGGGGAGGAGGCCGGAAGAAGGTCCCAGTGGCAGGCTGGGTGGCCGTGTGGAGGTCCCGGACCCTGCTCTCGGGATCCCTTTAAGCCACAAGAAGAGGAGGGGACCGTGGGGTCCGTCCCCACCTTTTCCTGGCAAGCTGACCACACAGGGTAAGTGACCTTCCCAGGAGTCTGGTTGGTCCTTGGATCACTCAGGGAGCCAGAATCCAGAACCCCGAAATCAGCAGATTGCTGGAAAAGGGACGCCCTGGCCAAATCACCAGCACGTGTGCCTTTGTCACTGACGCCTGCTGAAGTCACCTCCGAGCGAACCCCGGGCACCGCGTCCCGGACGCTCCGAGGAGGCCCGCGCCCCTCCCGCACCCGCTGCGCCCCAGCCCTGCGCGGGGGAGGGGAGCGGGCGCCGCGGCTTCTCGGTCGCCATGGCAACCCCGGCCGGGCTGCGCCTGTCACTCAACCCGCCGCGGCGCCCTCTGCGTCTGCGCGGCCGGGGCCGGGGCGGAGCCCTCGCTCCTTCTAAAGCCCCAGTGCAGGTGACTGACGGGTGACGAGGGTCTGGGGACCGGGCAGGGAGACCCTTCCTCCCTCCCGCCCTCCCTCTCTTCCCGGTGTCAGCCAGGCCACAAGCTCCCCGGAGACTCCGCAGCCCAACCTTGGGTGACTTCCCCGGGGCGGGTCGGCCTCCTGCCTTTGTCACCAGGCGCTGGGACGAGGATGGAGTCTGGCCTCTCCCCGCCCCTCGCTGCTCCAGCGGCCGGCAGGACACGGATGGGGTGGGGAGGCCCAGAGCCTCCAAACTGGCAAATCACATTAGTGCTGCTGGCTTTGCGGCTGGCGGGTTCCTGTCCTCTGGAAGTCAAGAACGAACCCAGGGACACCGAGGCAAGCGGAGCAAACACTTTATTTAAGAAAAGAAAGAAAAGCCTTCTCCAGGAGAAGGGAGGCCCGGAGAGGAGGCCCAGCTCCAGCCTCTCAAGATTCTCCCCTCTGATTAACCAGTGCCTTCCCTCCCGTGCCTGGGAGCCGCGCCCAGGAGCTCCTTTGTCCCTTGTCCCGGGCTCACAGCGCCTTTGTCAGCAGAGGGGCTGGCGGTGTAGCCCGGGGCTGGAACAGCGGACGCCCTTTGCCCTCTTAGGAAAAATGACCTTCGCCAGTTTCCTCCTTCCCGACCCCATCATTCTGCCCACACTGCCTGCCTCAGTTTCCCCCAGCTCATTCCCCCTCTAGTGAAGGAAACTTCGCTGCTGGGCAAAGGGAAACTGGGCGACGATCGTTCTTTAGCTGCTTCAGGCTGAGAGGGGTGAAGAGGGGCGAGCAGTTTGGTTTCCTTCTGAGAATATTTGGGTCGGTTAAGGGGCCCGCGATGAGGGCCCTCTGGAGGGCTCTGGGTGGCTCCATCTCCATCACCATCGGGAGTTGGACACTGAACCCAGATAGTAACAAATCAGCGTCAGAACGAGATCAACAGGGAGCCCAGAGAGGAAGGGGCCAGGTTAATGGAGACCCACATTTTGGCTCCTCTAAGACAAACCAGGGCTGTGATTGGGAGCCCAGGGGTGTCCGGAAAAGGAGGCAGCTGGGGTCTCAAGTGACAGTGCGCAAGGCTGGGCCTGCAGGGCGGAGGGGTGACTGCTTCCTTAACTACCTTAGGGTCTTGGAGGACCAGGAACCACTCCCCCGTTAGCTTCTGGGCCCCTAAAATGTGTGGAATGGACAGTTTCAGGATGCATGGCGAGTGATTTTCATAAAGTCACAGGGTCCCCTTAAGCCATAGTTAAGATATAGGGACTGGGTAGTCATTGATTTTTTTAAGAGAGAGGGACAGTGAGAATCAATTTTTTTTAGATTTTTCATGTGGCCTTTGTTGCTCTGAGACTTCATTGTGTGCATGGGTGCTGGGGTTTGAACTCCCGTCCTCGTGGATGCCAGGCAGGCGCCATAACCACCGAGCCACCGCTCCAGCTCTGATAGTCATCTTCTTAAATGTCCATGCGACCACGCTTTGGTTGTACGCTCCTGCCTGGTGTTTAAGACCGAGTTGGTCAAAACTGACCTTGTTCCTATTTATTGCAAAAGCCAGCTGAGATTTGCCAGGGTCGTTCTTGGGGAGCTTGGGAACAGCCTTTTGGCTCTTCTCCCGGTTGTGCCATCTGCCGGGATAGATCGGGGTCCTGCTGACCACGGGGTGGCTGCTCTTGGAAGGGGAGAGAGACCACATCCGCTCCTGCGCTCCACTTTTATTGGGAATCCCAGAGAAGTTTCCGGAGAGTCGCCCAGGTCTTCCTCTTGACTCTTGACTGATAGCAAGGGGACCTCAGACTTTCAAGTCCTCACTGCCGTGGGGTCTCTGGTCACCTTGGCCCATGCTGACTGGCTCTAGTTGAATTCTTAACCATGCGTTCTTGCACGTTTAGATTTTTGGGTGAGGAGGAATTATCCTTCTCTCCCTGAGTTTTGGGGTCCTCCAGGGTAACCTGGGTTCCTCCTATTAACATTATTTTGGGCCTGCATTTCCTCTGCAGAAAGCAGTGCATGGAATCTGGTTCCCTGTTCTCTGCTAGCCTGGCCTGCTCCTGGCCTCTCCCCAGAATCCCCCGTCCCTCTGGCCACCGTTCTCCAATACCAGCTTTTCCATGCGGCCCGGCATCCTCTGTAGAGTCCACTCCTTTGGGAAAACCAGAAAAGCCTCCACCGACCACCAGCCCTGCATAAGTTGCCCCCAAACCTTCTGTGCCTCCAGCCCCTACCTGTGTCCCCTACTCAATGTGGCACTGATCTGACCCATCACTCAGGTCCCGTGGGACCCAAAGCAGGAAGGACCTAAGGGGACGGCTCTCCCTAGGTCCCCCCAACCCCTGCTAGGTGGAAAGGTGAGAAGGGAGGAGTCAGACTCCCCCGACCTTTCTTTCTGAGCGTGTGTGTGTGTGTGGAGGGGGTGCTGGGGATTGAACCCAGGGGTGCTTAGCCCCTGAGCCACATCCCCAGCCCTTTTTAAAATATTTTTTATTTTTTAAATTTTGAGACAGGGTCTTGCTAAGCTGCTTAGGGTCTTGCTAAGTTTTTTGAGGCTGACTTTGACCTTGTGATCCTCCTGCCTCAGCCTCCTGAGCGCTGAGGTTACAGGCATGCGTTCCCACACCCAGCTCCCCATTTTTTTCTTTCAAGAGTATTTTTTTTTCTTTTTAAAGAGAAGGAGAGGGGCTGGAGCGGTGGCTCAGCGGTTACAGCGCTTGCCTGGCATGCGCAAGTACACAGGTTCAAACCCCAGCACCGCGTACATAACTAAGTGTTGGAGCAACGAAAGCCACGTGAAAAACTCAATAAAAATTGATTCT
>PVKS010047448.1:0-12820 GCA_004027875.1 Aplodontia rufa | reverse complement strand
CCCTGCGGTACGCGCTCCCCCCATGTTACAACCCTGCGGTACGCGCTCCCCCCATGTTACAACCCTGCGGTACGCGCTCCCCCCATGTTACAACCCTGCGGTACGCGCTCCCCCCATGTTATAACCCTGCGGTATGCACTTCCCCTATGTTATAACACTGCAGTACACGCTCCCCCCATATTATAACCCCTATCTTATAAGCTCGTGCTTCCCCCTATCTTATAACCTTGCAATCTGTGGGTACTCTTTTTACTCTAAGTAGTCACTTGATTTTTGTACTGATTAAAAGCGAGACATGAATATCTTTCATATTTATCTTTAGTTTTACCCTGTTGCTCCTATTCTTTGTATAGATCCAAATTTTCATCTGATGATCATACTTTGTGACCAGCTTCCTTTAGTGTGTCTCATAGCTCAGATGTGTTAGCAATGCTCCTAGCTCTTGCTTGTCCGAGCAGTCTTCATGGAGCTCTCTTTGAGTTGGCGCAGGTCTAGGTTGACAGTGGTTTTTCGTTGTCTCACTGCATCATCTCGTGGCCGGCAGTGTTTCCGATGAAGAGGGTGCAGTGAGTCTGCCTGTGTCCCTCTGGGAAGGCTTCTTCTCTGCCTGCCTCTCCGATTTCCTTTTCTGTGTTTGGTTTTCAGCACTTTGAATACGTGCCTGAGTGATTTCTATATGTGTGTTGCTGGTTTATTATTGGTATTTATCTTGATTGGGGTTCTTCGACCACCTCTGGTCTTTTTTGATATTTTTCGTTATTTTTAGAGAATGCACCGCTGTGTAACCTCACATATTTATTTTCCACACTTCTTTCTCTCTTCAAGGATTCCAAATGTGGGTACTGTGCACCATTTATTTTGACCCACAACCCTGGGTTGCTCTCTTCTGTCCCTCCTAGCACGCACGCGCACACACGAACACACACACACATTTTTCCTTTTTCAGTTTGAGCGACGAGTCTTTTATCAGCTTTACACATTACACTTAGGAGTCCTTTCGAAGGAGTGTGTCCTCTCTGATGCAGTGCGTTCTTCCTAACATTTCCATTTGACTCACTCGTATCGTTCTCCATCTGTTACGGGTGCTTTCCAGCTTTTCCTCTAGAGCCTTTAACATATTAATCATAATTATCTTAAAGCCTGGTCTGGGTCTGATGGTTCCAACATGTGGTCGGCTCTGTCTGTACCCACTGGGTGCTTTATCTCTTGCCAGTGAAATTTTTTCATTGCTGTTTTTGACTGGACATTTTTACGGAATGCTGGACAGATTGTGAAGGACTCGCCAGCCTGGGATAAATAAAATTTGTGCGTAGAAATGGGCGTACTTCTGTCATGCTGTTATTGTAGGGAGTGGAGCCAGTCATGTAGGCGTTGACCCTGACTGGAGTTGGGTGGTTGACGCAACCCTCAGGGTACAGGTGGCCTTAAGCTCCTCTCGCAGTGGACTCCATTACATAGTGCTTGGTCCCGGGGCCGAGTTGATAGAGATCGTGCTACCTTACCTCTTCATGCCTGCCCCACAAGGGGCATCTTGGTGTCCTTACCTTTACCTCAGCCATTTCCTGCTTCTGCCTGTTTCTTGGTGCTGGGCCCATGGTGGTGAGAGCTGGTCCAGCCTCAGGCTTAGGTGAGCCCTGTGCTCCTGGGTCTGAGCCATGAGACTCTGCCAGCACTCCTCTTCCTCCTCCCATAGCAGTCAGGCTGCCTTGACCGAAGCTCTGCTCGGTATCTGCGAGATCATCAGGTCGACATGATTTTCTGCGCCTCCTCCAGAGGTGAAGGTTGGACTTTCTCTTCCATTCCTCCAACAGCAGTGAATCTCTGCCTGCGTTCCTGCAAATGATTTCCTGTTGTCCCCCCTTCAACAGGCTCCTTTTGCCTCTCCTCCTCCAGAGGCCATGATGGATCTTTGCCCAAGCCCCATGGGCCAGCAAGTTTCCTGCTCTTCCCTCGGTAAAGTGTGTGCTTCTCTGAAGAAACGCATCCAAGATGCAGGCAGGGCTTTCTGCCAGCCTCAGTAGCCGCCTAAGGAGTCTCTCTGTGGACTCCTGCCCTTTGCCCAGTCTTTGTCTAGAGGAGGTGGTGGAGGCTTATGGAGAAGAGTGTGGAAGTGCACATGGACTCATATCAGGGGCTGTGAATACTGACATGAGGGCCTGGGGCCAGGGCATTCTGCAATATGGTGCTTGCCTGGCATGCGTGAGGTCTGGGGTTCAAACCCCAGACCCAAAAATAAAAACTAGAATTTCCCTGGAATTCTAGTAGACTTCTCTCTCCTGATAGCATAGCAGCGGTCTCTCTCTGATGCTTTGCCCACAGTGAGAGTTTGTGGGCCCAGCTCTCTTTGGAAGCTTATTTTTCTCTGGACTTTTGCTTTCTTGGTTGCCTTATAGTAATGTCATCTCTATGATAGGATCAAGAAGAGTTAGGATTGGACTCTGGCTTTTTCTTACTCTTTGTTAGAATGAAATGAACTTTTTTCTTTAGATTTTCTGCGTGTTAGGATGTTAAGCACCCTCATAAAAGCTACTAGTTTTTTGTTTTGTTTTGTTTTTTGGTACCAGCAGTTGAACCCCAGTGTACTTTATCACTGAGCCACATCCCTGGCCTTTTTTATTCTTTTCTTATTTTGAGATAGGGTCTTACTAAGTTGCTGAGGCTGGCTTTGAACTTGTGATCCTCCCATCCTAGCCTCCCAAGTCACTGGGTTTACGGGCATGTGCCACTGTATCTGGCAAACCACTAGATCTTGATTCAGATGACAGGGGTCTGATTTTTTACTTTTTTGTAATGTTTGCAAATTCATTGTTTTCTCAGTTATAAAATGGGAACAATGATAATGGTAATACTAATAATTACAGATTTGTCAGCGGACTAGAGGGGTATTGGGGGTTTTGATGAAGTGATGCATGTGAAAACCCTCACAAACTAGAAAGAGCTTAGAATCATGACCATTACTTTCTAAGATATCATTTCTTCTATTCTGTTTCCAGAAACGATCTTCAAGATGCAGAAATAAGCCCAAGACAGAATCGCCGCACAAGAGCACCTGAAAGTGCTGAGATTGAACCAAGAAATAAGCGTAATAGGAATTAGCATGGGCTGTTGCTGAGTTTTTAATGCAGTAATCAGAATATGGTACTTTTTGTTGCCATATATAGATTTCATACATTTAAATACCCAAGCGAAGGTGTTAAATCCGAAATGCCATGATTAACTGATCTTTGTTCTCTTCTGCCTTTCCAGAAAAAATTACAAAACATCCTCACTCAGTCACTTGACTCCTGCCCTTAAAAGACTTCAAGCACCAACATCTGTATGTCCACCAGCTTTGCAGAGAGGGCAGACTATTTGACAGAGGGGTTTGGTTTGTTTTCTCAGTTTCAGAATGTCCTTACTCCGTCCTCCTTGTCTTCCATGGAACCCAGCTTTGCACACACATTCTTTTCCGCTCTTTACCGTAATTAGCAGTTGAGTAAAGAGTGTCTTGTCACAGTTCACATCCTTGGAGTGTGTAAGTGCTCATGCTGCTCTCCCAGCACACCCGTGACCGCAGCTCCATGATAGTTGTTCTCTAACTTTAATGTAGTTATTTGTTAAATTGTGTTTTACACATTACTCAGAGTAGGATTACAATTTAAAGTCACAAAGGTAGTATTATAATTTTTAAAAAGTTATAAAGTTAGTATTATAATTTAAAGTCACAAAGCCACAATAACTTTGAAACATTGTGCTTATTTTTCTGAAATGGCTCTTAAAAATGATTACTGTTGGTGTTTTTTCTTCCTTTTAAGTCGATCAAATCTCCAAGAGTTTGAATCCCAGCTATTTAACAAAGAAGTATGCAATAAATGGATTTTTCAAATGAATGGACTCTATATTAATTTGAAAGAATGTCCTTTAAACAGTATTCTCCAAATAGATGCACACTGACCATTATCTTTGTCCTTTGTTGGTGAGAAGTTGTCATCTGAGTGCAAAATGTCCCCCAGTACCCACCTCCTACTGCCTGTCTTTGGGATTTCAGAGCCAGTCTACCCCAGCCTCTTCCTTTGCCCAACCCCAACACATTGGGTTTTAACTAACTTGGGAGCAGATGCAGCAGTGCTAAAATAACAATTTAGGAATCTACCGGGGACAGCATCTGTGATTTCTCCTTTCCAGAGTATCTCCAGTGACAGTGGCTTTTGGTGTGCTTTGGGCTTTCAGATAACGTGCGCTTTCTTCTAATGGTGAGAGTTTAGCATTTCACACTGAAATCCACCATCTGTTTTCCTTATGAGTTCGCTGTTTCACATGGTTATAGAAGAATTTTTCATGGTCATTTCCTCTGCCGAAAGCCATGAATGGTACATTAAGGAGGTGAAGAGCGGCAGCACTTGCTGAGCCTGTCGGCGGATGTGGTGTGCGGAAAGTGAGCAGCATGCAGCCGAAGTGGAGGGTGGCGTCACGTGCAGTTGACCAAGTCGCCAGAAATGACGCTGCGGGGAAGATGGCTTCTTTCCTTAAAAAGCATAGCCTCATAAATTGAATTGCAGGTAATTACTATTTTATTTGCATCAAGAGGAGTACAGGGAGCAGCGAGACCCAAGGGGGGAACTCAGCCATTCATTCATTCAGTAAATATTTGGTTATCTCCTTAGTTATAGATCAGTCACTGTGCCGAGCTCTGGCAACGCAAAGGTGACCAAAGATCACCTAATACAGTGGTTGTCAGTGGGGCAGCAGGAAGAATTTGTTCCTCAGGGGACCTCTGAAGCACTGTGTGCAGATATTTGTGGGGGTGGGAGGCTGTTACCAGTATTGAGGGCAGAGGCCGGTTGCTGCTGGACATCATAGCATGCAGCTCAACCCCTTTGTGTTCCTTTGCTAGGGCGGCTGTCACAACATGCCACAGGCCAGGTGGCTTAGACAGCAGACGTTTGCTTTGCCCAGTTCTGCAGGCTGGCGGTGGAAGAGCACTAGGGTGTCCTAAGGCCTCCTTCCCTGGCTTGCAGAGAGCTGCCTCCTCCCCGTGTCCCCAAGGGCTCCTCTGCACTCTCTGTTCCCTCACTTCTTCTCACAAGGCACTGGAAAAAGCCTTTCCTTAAATACAGTGGCATTGTGGAGCCCTGGGAGTTAGTCCTTACAACACGTACCTTTGGGAGAGGGCATAATGTAGCGTGTAGCACCCCACAATAAAGAATTACCCAGACTAGAATCCCAATGGTAGCAAGATTGCAAAATCCCTAGTGTAAGGAACTCCCAAATTTACCTGCAATACAGGACCTGGGATATATATGAAGTTCTGTGTGTTGGCACTTAGCATGATTTAATATTCATATATTAAAGAAAGGTATTTTGATATCAATTTAACAAAGATTAAGGAACTTAGGGTCAGTATTACATCCAGAATTGAAACTGAGAAGCCTCTAAGTTCTAAAATTTGACTTTTAGTGAAAATCTAATCCTCACCAAACTGGGCAGCAATTCAGTGGTTATTTATTCTTTCTACCTCCTAGCTCTTCTCGAGGGAAAAACAGCCGCCGTAAGTTATGTCCGTTCATAGTGGCAGCAGTGAGTGCTGGTGAGCTACTGTGTGTTATGGAAATGGACATCCACATGGTTCTGATGTGTCAGGGCGTCTTTTCACCTTCTAGGCCCACACTCAGAGTCACTGGTCTAGATGAAAAAAGAATTCATAGCCCCAGGATCATGTGAGTAATTCAGGGTGGTATGGTATGCTGTAAAAGTGGAATCACATGGTAAAGATTCATTGTCAAAAGTAGGTGAAATGGGGAAGGTTTTGTGAAGGATTTTTTAAAATGTGCCTCTTGGCCCTGTAGATTAAGAATTATCCAGACCACTGAGCTTGAATCACTTTGCTTAAACCAGGGAAAAGGCACAAATAGTGGATTTCAAAATTCTTAGCATCTGACAGAAGAAAACAACAATTATTTCAAATGAGACATACTTTTTCCTATTTTTTAATTATAAAAATAATTAATTGGGCTGGAGCAGTGGCTCAGAGGTTATGGTGCTTGCCTGGCATGCACAAGGACACAGGTTCAAACCCCAGCACCATGTACACAGCAAAGTGTCAGAGCAGCAACGGCCACATAAACAACTAAATGAAATTGATTCTTTCTCTTCTCACTGTCCCTCTCCCTTAGGGAAAAAAAAGTGATTGTGAATATTAGAGGGGAAGTCCCAGCCATTAAGCATTTTGATCATCTTTCTCTAACTGTAGTCTTAATGCTTCTCAGATGTCCGTAAAAAAGTCATCTAGGCCATAAGCTGGTCACAGCATTAACATGCATGTTCCTGTCTTCATGTTCCCCACCTACACTTATACCCCATAAGGAGACATTCCCCATCTCTTCCCTGATATATTCAGGCATCCCCAGAATTCAGATGCAAGTCCTGCTGAGTATGTTGCTGCTCTCCTGACAGATGCCTGCCAGGATCTGTTTCCCTCTGTCACATGTAGCACAGCTGGTCCAGTTGAGAGTTCTCCCTTGCCTATGATGCCAACCCCAGTTTTCTCCCTGAGATGGAAACTGGCAGGGTCCTGCTTCCAGGCCCTGTACCCTGTTGGCCTCTCTGTGTGCCATGTGGACACCAGGAGACTCCACTCCCAGCTGATAGTGTGCTGTGACCTGGGCCCATAGGGTTTCTTGTTTAAAAAAAAAAAAAAAAAGAAAAGAAAAGACAAGAAAAAATGCCATCTCTCTTCTGTCTTCTTCCCTCCATTACCTTCCTCCCTTCTACTACTAGGACTGTGTCAAGTAGTGCACAAAACAGACTCTGCCCTGGTGGAGCGTGCAGACCAGAGGGGAGACAAGCATAAATAATTAAGCAAATTAGCTGTCAGGTGCAGCAGAGAAACGGCGTGAGGCGTTATTGAAGGTACGCGCCTTATCCAGGACCACTTCCACACACACCTAGCGCCTTCATCGTCCCACACACAAAATGCACAGTGCAGGTCAGTGCTCCTCGGTTGTGTAGCAGCCCGTCTGGACCACGGGCCATGTGTTGCACTTGGGCGTTGAGGTTACTTCCAGTTTTTTTCAATTATGAATAATTTTGAAGTTGGCATTGAGGTGCATATAATTTTTTTCATATGCTATAACTTCTTAGTTTAGGTTCCCAGAAATGGAATTATTAGGATATTAGGTTTTAATAAAACATGTGTGGTCAGGTTTTCAAAATAAGAAGCACCAAGAAATTAAATGCTATAGGAACTTCGTTTTGTAGGTTTAAAAATACCAGGTGTTATGAAATTGGAGTGCCTCAGAGTTTCACTGCTTTCGCAGACGATTTCCTAGGGCTACTTCTGTTAAGTATCAATGCTGAGGGTCCAGAATTAAAGGACACTAATGGTAATGACAGTTCTAGAGTTTTAAGCAAACAAAGATTGGACTTTTGGCATTCTAATGTGGTAGTCTTCGTGTTTAAGGTCTCTGAGGGGAAAGGCTAGAAAACACTTTTATTATATTTTACCCCAGGCTCTGGATAGCAGCTGGATACATTTTCTGGCAAAATTATCTAGAGCTGCTGTTTCTGTAATGTGGGCCAAAGAAGCCCAGCTGGCTTGGATGCCAGATGAATAAGCAGCAAGCAGAGTTGACATTCTGTTATGAATGTCTGGTCTTGAATGGGAGCCAGGTGGGCAGCGAGTCCCCATATCATGCTTCGGAAGTACACAAGCGTACAGCTGAAGCGCTCGGAGCCCACATGGCATTGTTAATTTCTGTTTGAATCACATAAACGCTGTATCACATTTCTTTTGTGTGACATCTGACTTTTTTGCAGCTCTGACTTTTCCATGACTAATAGCAGTCTTAACTGCTAAATATACTTCCAGGTAACATTAAATTTGTTGTTCAATAGAACCATTTTAGTTTATTAGAAAAATTTTTTTGGTAAAGCTGGGAATGGAACCCAAGGCCTCATGCATGCCAGGCAAGCCCTGTGCCATTGAGCCATGCCCCCAGCCCAGGGGACCATTTTAATATTACCTATGTAAATTTTGAAGAATGTTTGCTGAAAACATTTTATTTTGGTAGCATAAACATTAAATTTCTGAAATCATGACATCTGCATGTTACAATTTATTTTCTGTTTTGCATACATGATAATGACTTTGGTTAAGAACTTAAGGAAGGAGGTGGGGCTAAAATAGCATCTATGGTAGCATATCTCAACGCTGCCAGGTGATCTGTTCAGAGACTATTCTTACCCGCCTTGTCGCAGGGGTATAGAAATTGAGGCTTTATAGAGACATGTTTGTCTGTGTCTATTTCAAGATCTTACAGAAGTAGGAAACAGATGAATAAATTTTCCTAAAAGTCACACCCCATATGGGTTTTTCTTCTGGTTTTGTTTTTCTAGTAAAGAAAGTATAGCCATTACGGATTGTGGGCTAGTGGCGCTGAAACTCGCTCATTCTCCATGCACAGTGGGCCATTGAGAGAACCAGCCCTCTCTCTGCTGTGACACGCTTCCTGGAGGTGGAAAGGAATAGGGATGAGGCAGCTCTGAGCAACGCATGCTGTAGGTTAGTGTGGACTGGGGAGTGGGGAGATGGTGGCTAAAATAAGGTAGAAATAGAGCAATGTGGAAAATGGAGAGGGAGATTAGTAAGTCAGCACATTTCGAGGCCCTTGGCATTGCGTGGAGGCATGGAACCACTTCACACCCCAAGGCCAGGATCCATTTCAAAAATTGAAGGGTAACACTTAATGAAAGAAAGAGTGTATGATTTTCCAGTCCTGAAAATGGGCCAAGGAAAACTTGATCAAACCATGGTGAGGCAAGAAAAAAAATAGAAAAACAATTAAGAAAAAAGCATAGTTAATAGAAAATAAAAGAAGCCCAAATATATCAATATCACACATAAAGGATTCACCTCGGTTCTTAATAATAGCTAGCATTTGTCACGAGTGTTGAACACTCTCCGCCAGGGCGGAGGACTCTGCCGGCTGAGCTCATTTAGTCAAGGCACCAGCTGTTTATAAGAAAGATGGAAAGAAGGAGAGAAGTGAAGACATATTCCCATGAGACACCACCAGCACACGTGACCAGGTTTCCCAGACTTTAGAACGTCCACTGTCTACTGTCATGTCCTGTGCAAGAAGCAGGAAGACACCAAAGCTAGCTGAGTGCAGCGATGGGTGTAACTGGAAGTGCACATTCTTCTCCTTCCTCTCCTGATTAGTGAAAACTCTTGCTATGGGAGATTGGGACTAGAGACAGGTCAGAGACATGGAGTGATCATGGCTTACTCCCGTTTCAGGGACACGGAGGAGTGGGATGGTTGTCCCTGGAAAGGCCCAAGAAGGCCCACTATGCTAGAATTTGAGTGGTCTGACACCCTACCCCACCCCTTTCCCCACTGCACACACACGGATTCCTTCTTCCTCTTGGTGTGGTCCTTTCCCTAAAGGAACACCACACCAAATATTGCCACTCAGTGACCCAAAACCCCCACCTCTGGTTTGCTTTCCTTCACCCCATTTTTGGATGTCATATTATTTAATGAACTCTGTTGGGAATGATATCAAATGTACGAGAAGAAGCACTTCCTGTCCAAACAACTTCCTGTGTACTTACTGATCCAGTTCCAGAAGTGGGTTGCTTTCCCTCCCTAGGCCTCTGCTGCTGCTTCAGTGAGAGGGCATGTGAACTGGAATCTAGAATGTCAGCGCTGGAGACCTCAGCTGTCATCCCGTTCAGTTCCCACAGTTAACAGATTGGAAAATAGACTCAGTGAGGGCGGAGACTTAAGGTTGTGTTGGCTGTAGTGAGAACATGCCTGGAGACTCAGACATCCACTGAGGGGCAGGTTGGAAGTGCCTCTAGTGGTCTGGTAACTCCCGGCTATGCTGGTCCCTGGGGTTGAGAGCCTGAGGACCCCGCTTCACACTGGGCGTTCTGGCTTCCTCTCTTATTCCCAAGGACACACGTTCTGGCTTAAATTTCAGACGTGTCATTCTTGAGGGCAAGGACAGCTGGCCAGCTTCAAGCTCCTCCAGGCCTCTTAGGTGAGGAAGGATAGTCCGTGAGGGGATGAGGAGGGGTTTGAGCATCCAGACCTCTGTTCAGTGAGCATGTTGAATGTTCTAGGTGCTGGGGGTGTTGGCCCTGCCACTTCAAAACCCCTGGTACTGATCACTTCTAGTAGATTGTTTCCCTGCCTCACCTTTGCCACCCTGTTCCCCTAGTCTGCTTTGCATTTCCTGCACTGCTGCTGAAGTTCCTGGGTAGCCACTCTGACTTCCTGTTTACCGAGATGTTCCCACATCAACAATCCTTCAAGCCCCCAAGATCTTCATAGCTTTACCCCTACCACCTTTTCACCATCAAGTCTCCCTGCTCCCATGTGTCCTCACTTCCATATTACCCACTTTGGGTTCCACGGCCCATTCCTTGCCTCTCCCCTCTGCCATGCTTGCCAGGTCCTCCTGACTTCCACCATGCCGGGTACTAAGCCTTCAACACATGGGTCATTGGCAGCCATTCTAGATCCCAAACTGCAGCAACTTCCGACCTTAAATGCAGAAATGCCCCGAACCTGGCCTCCAGCCCCCTTTGCTTCTTTAGCTGGGTTTTCTGTCTAATTGATTTCAGTTTTCACTTGACTTTGAATTCTGTCTCTCTGATAATTAAGGATTCTCAAAAACATTCCCGAGTTTCACAGTGGCTTACTTGACACTTGTCTAAGAGGACTCCCAAACTTGATGTGCCCAACACAGAATTCTTGATTTCATCTCCCTATTCTGCTTTCCCCAGATCTTCCCCATGTTAGACCATTTTACACCCCCTCCCCGTTCACACAGTTGTTCAGGTTAAAACTCAAATAATGGAGGGAGTGGCTCAGTGGTTTCGGCTCTTGCCTAGCATGTGTGAGGACACAGGTTCGAACCCCAGCACCACATACACAACTAAGTGTTGGAGCAGTGAAAGCCACATGAAAAACTAAATAAAACTGATTCTCTCTCTCTCACTGTCCTTTTCTCTTAAAAAAAAAAAATCAAGAAATGAGTCATTGAACAAACTTTGGGGGTCAGTTAGGAAGTTGCTGTTTTAATTTCCTTGTAGTCCATCAAAATGTATTCATTGTGTTCTCCACTCCTGAATGGAGTATCTTGTGGTCCTTCAACTTTACTGATTACTTTTTTTTTTTGAGAGAGAGAGGAAAAGAAAGTTAATTTTTTTTATTTTTTCATCTGGTTTTTTGTCTCTTCTACTTAGCTGTGTATGTGGTGCTGGGGATCCAACCCGGGTCCTCACACATGCCAGGCAAGCACTGTACCACTGAGCCACCTCTATAGCCCCGATTACTCTTCAGTAATAAAGAAATGTTCTTTATAGATGGACCCCAACTTACGATGGTTTGATTTATGACTTTTTAAATTTTATGATGGTACACAACTAGAAACCAGATTTCGAATTTGACTTTTGATCTTTTCCCAGGCGAGGCATGTGTGGTATGATCCTCTTGGGGACCGCTGGCGGTAACACTCTGCAGCTCCCAGACAGCCGTGCAGTCACGGGGGTGGGAAACAGCCAGCACTGTATGGTGTACTGTGCTACCAAGCTACTGTGTTTGATAGGTGAGGGTATTAAATACTACATTTCAAGTGATGGTGGGTTTACTGGGACACAACCTCATCACAAGTTGAGGGTGTGTCCAGAGTTACAGCGTCTAGTCTCATGTAACAAGAGTCTGACCTTGAACTTGGCTTATAGTTAAGTATTCTCCTACCCCAGAGGGAGCTTGCTATAGACTCCTGCTTGCAATGGGTGTGTGGAGGAGGCGTGGTCCTTGGGAACCTCTCCGTACCCTGCTTTATTCTGTCCCCATCCTCCACCATCTGGTTCAAGGAGTGAGGAGAGAGGAGCAGGAATTCCTGACTAGAGCTGATCAGATGGTTCACCCACTAGGCCTGGGTCCCTCAGAGGCCACACTGGGCAAATTCTACCGCAGCGTTCACACCTCATGCAGACGTTTTCCTTCAGATTGTTGCTCTCTCTCTCCCTTTTTTGATTTTCTCTGTGCCTTCCACAAAGACTTTGTCGGGGGACCCATTGCTTCTATCGCCAATTCTGTTTAGGACTTAGACTGACTCCTGGTCAGCTTTCCTGAATGGTCTGCATGCGTTAGCTACACACGAAACCCTGAATTCATTTTTTTCCCTAACAAACTCTGAAATGAAGGTCAGTCCCAATACAGCTGCCCTCCTTTGCTCTGACTTCAAGGCAGTCCATCATCTTGTCTCTTGCCTGATAGAATTTTGTGCCGGAGCAGATAGTTTCTACGGGCTCTCCAATATGGCAGCCACTGGCTACATGTGACTCCTGAACCCTTGAAATGCTGGTGCAGCTGAGGAACTGGGTTTTTTTTGTTCATCTCATTTAAATTTTGCTAGTACAGTACCCACACAGAGACTGTATCAGCACTAGATTGAGAGCTCGCTGCAGACTTCCAGGCTCTGGAGCGGACACGAGTCTGCGCTGCCCGCCCCGTCCGCAGGGAGTGGTGCCACGCTCTGTGCGTGGTTCTGCTGCAGACCCTCGCACTTCACTTCAAGCCTCGGGCACGCACGCCACACCGTTGCTCTGGGAAGAGAGGGATGTGGAACGCTTAGTGCAGTTCATTCCAAGGAAGTCGCAAATGTCCCACAACCCTTTTATGCCTTCCTGGTGGTTGAAGGATTCAATCCACAGCCAGTTTTTAGATGTCACTTCTGCAAGTTCTCCCAGGTGATTTGTCTCACAATTTCCTTTGAACTCTGGTATTATCTTTCCTTAACCAAAACATTTTAGTTTTCTCTTA
>PVKS010047447.1:0-12819 GCA_004027875.1 Aplodontia rufa | reverse complement strand
TTTTTTTTTTTTTTTTTTTTTAAGATTTTTTTTAAGAGAGAGGGACAGTGAGAGAGACAGAGAAAGAAACAACTTTTATATAGTTTTTCACATGGCTTTAGTTGCTCCAACCCTTAGCTGTGTACGTGGTGCTGGGGTTTGAACCCAGGTCCTCATGCTTGCCAGGCAAGCACTAAAACCGGTGAGCCACCGCTCCAGCCCCTCTTTTTTCTTTTAATGAGAGAGAGTATGTATTGTTATTTTTTTCATTTTTTTTTTCCTTTATTTATTTGTGTATGTGGTGCTGGGGACGAACCTGGAAACTCACGCATGCCAGGCAAGCACTCTACCAGCCACCTCTCCAGCCCTGGATTCTTTTGTCAATGAGGAAGGCTCTGAAATGGATTGTCATGGTCTGCAGAGCACAGTTCTCTGTTGAGAACTTTTTGGTTGGAGAGTGTAATGTAGAAGACTTTAAGAATACTTTTTTTGGAGCTGGAGCACTGGCTCAGTGGTCACGGTGCTTTCCTGGTATGCATGAGGACATGGATTCGAACCCCAGCATCACATACACAACAAAGTATGAGAGCAATGAAAGCCATGCGAAAAACTAAATAGCATTGATTCTTTCTCTCTTTCACTGTCCCTCTCTCTCTTTAAAATAAATTTAATTCAATTTAATAATAATAATTAAAAAAAAAAAGAATGTTCTTTCCTTGGGCTGGAGTGGTGGGTGGCTCATCTGTTAGAGCACTTGCCTGGGTATGGACAAGGACCCAGGTTCAAACCCTGGCACTACATATACAACTAAGTGTCAGAAAAACTGAAAGCAAGATGAAAAAATAAATAAAATTCATTCTGTCTGTCTTTCTCTCACACTTAAAAAAATAAACAACAACAAAAAAGAATGCTCTTTCATATGAGTTGAGATTGGCTAACTGTTCAGGAATCTGCCTTATATGAGAAGTTTTTTGTTGTTCTTCAGGCCCTAGCCAGCATGAGTCTCAATACCCAGCCCATCCTCAATCTGGAGAAATTTCACGAGGGCCAGGAAATTCCGCTTCTCTTGGGAAGGCCTTCTAATGACCTGCAGTCCACACCTTCCACTGAATTCAACCCACTCATCTATGGCAATGATGTGGATTCAGTGGATGTTGCAACCAGGTAAGACCAAGAAAGGTAAGAAATCATGAGTTCTTAAACTGGTTTCTTTGCTCCCTTGACTTTGGGGCAGACTACTTCCCAGAGCCAGAATTTCTTTATATAAAATATGTTTGATATCTGGTTATATTTTCCACCTTAGCAAAAGCAAAGATAATAGTTTATTACCTTTTCAGGATTAAAAAAAGACCCACCCGGATGTGGTGGCACACTCCTGTAATCCCAGTGATTTGGGAGGTTAAAGCAGGAGGATTGCAAGTTCAAAGCCAGCCTCAACAACTTAGTGAGACTAGACCCTGTCTCCAAAAAAAAAAAAAAGTTCTGGGAATGTAGATCAGTGGTAAAGTGCGTCTGGATTCAATTCCTAGTACCAAAAAAGAAAAAACAAAAACAAAAACCCGATTCTTTAAGATACACCTCTCCCAAGTGGGTGGACAAGGAGGTGCATGCTTGTAGTCTCAGTGATTTGGGAGGCTGAGGCAGGAGAATCACAACTGTAAGGCTAGCCTGGGCAACTGAAGAAGACCCTGTCTCAAAAAACAGAAAAAAAGGGCTGAGGATGTGTGGCTCAGGGTAGGCCCCAGGTTCAGTCCCTAGTATGGCAAAAATGAAACAAAACAAAGCAAAAAACAACAACAACAACAACAACAACAAAAAACCCCAAATCTCTTTCTCGCTTTGATGTTGGAAGTCTGGTAAGGAATGGCTTGGGAGGTGGTCTAAGACTATTGAGTGGGAATTCTTAGTTTACAGGGACTGGATTTCTGCTTATCTCACCGTCCCCTTCTTCCCCAGAGTGGCCATGGTACGGTTTTTCAACTCCGCCAATATGCTGCAGGGCTTTCAGATGCACACTCGTACCCTGAGACTCTTTCCTCGGCCCGTGGTAGCTTTCCAAGCTGGCTCCTTTCTAGCCTCACGTCCCAGGCAGACTCCCTTTGCTGAGAAGCTATCCAGGACTCAGGCTGTGGAGTACTTTGGAGAATGGATCCTAAATCCCACCAACTACGCCTTTCAGCGAATTCACAACAGTGAGTGGCCTGCCATCTCTACTGCCCCACCTTCTATCTGTCCTCCAGACGGCTCTTCCCTTAGCTTGTGATCTTACTGATCTTTATCTACCCCTTCATTCCTGATTTGCTGTAGACTTTTCCCTTTTTTGTGTTTATTTGCCTTTTTTTCTTTGCTCCTAATTATACTTTTTCTTCTTGGGTAGATATGTTTGATCCAGCCCTCATTGGTGACAAGCCAAAGTGGTATGCTCACCAGCTGCAGCCCATCCACTACCGAGTCTATGATAGCAATTCCCAGCTGGCCGAGGCACTGAGTGTGCCACCAGAGCGTGACTCTGACTCTGACCCCACTGATGACAGGTGAGCAATCCCTCTCAAGCCCTTCTGCAGTACGTAAGAGGCAAAACTTCTTAGGAGTTAGGTGTCAAGCCTTTGAAGTCTTGTATATCTTTTGGTTGATTGCTTTTCTTGGCTTCCTTATTTTATCTTGTGCCTTCAACTTGAGTTAAAGTGTGCTCTCCTATTTGTTTTTCCAAGATCTGATTGCACATTCTTTTCCCTGTCCTTTTCTGGTGTTTTTGTTTGTTTCTTTTATTTATTTTATTTTATTTTTTTAAAGGGAGAGGGACAGTAAGAGAGAAAGAGAGAGAGAGAGAAAAACAACTTTATTTATTTTTTCATATGGCCTTCGTTGCTCCAACACTTGTGTATGTCGTGCTGGGGTTTGAACCTGGGTCCTTGTGTATGCTAGCTAAGCACTGTAACCACTGAACACCGCTCCAGCCCTTTTTGTTTCTTTTAATGCCCTTTACTCTGCAGTGGCAGTGATAGTATGGATTATGATGACTCAAGCTCTTCCTACTCCTCCCTTGGTGACTTTGTCAGTGAAATGATGAAATGTGACATCAATGGTGATACTCCCAGTAAGTATGCTTGGGGAAATTGGCCAACTCTGAACAGGGGTTAGGGCTTGGGTTGAGGTGGTCTATACCTGTCTCCCTTGGGTTCCGGCAGATGTGGACCCTCTGACGCATGCAGCACTGGGGGATGCCAGCGAGGTGGAGATTGACAACCTGCAGAACCAAAAGGAAGCCGAGGAGCCTGGCCCAGACAGCGAGATCTCTCAGGAAAACCCGCCTCTGCACTCTAGCTCCAGCACCACTGCTAGCAGCAGCCCTAGCACCATCGTCCATGGAGCCAGCTCTGTACGTGAGGACTAGGAGGGGTGGCCGGATGAGAACCACTGGTTGGGATGTGGGGCTCCTCTCTCTTATGAATTTACTGCTTTCCTCACACTCTTCCCATCTTCCTCTCCATGAGATGTATGACTTTAAAGCCTCTGAGATATAGTTTTGACCCCAGAAGGAGATCACTGGGCTTTGTTCAGGGAGTGGCTAAGATCCCCATTTTATACTTTCTGGAGACAGAGAATGGAGTGCCACAAAGATCTTCTTTCATGTGTTCTGTGGGCTAGGACTCTGATAGGCCTGGCCTAACCCTGCCAGACTGAGAATGTGGAAGGCATCATTAGGCACCAGGTGACCATTTTTTTAAATTTAATATGACCCTTAGGAACCCGCTGAGTCTACAGAGACGGATGATAAGGCAGCAGTAGGCGTCTCCAAGCCCCTCTCTTCCGTGCCTCCCAGCATTGGCAAATCGAACGTGGACAGGCGCCAGACAGAGATTGGAGAGGGGTCAGTGCGCCAGCGAACCTATGACAATCCATACTTCGAGCCCCAGTATGGCTTTCCCCCTGAGGAGGATGATGATGAGCAGGGGGAAAGTTACACTCCCCGATTCAGCCAACATATCAATGGCAATCGGTGAGAGCCTGGGGATTCCTTCTAGATGGGTGCCTGAAGGACCTCACTCCAGTGGACCCTGGGCAAGGGTTGATCCGAGAGTCTGAGAGTCAATGCTTCTGTGGTTCTGCCATCCTCAAAGGGTGGTGCTTTGATCTAGGGACTTAAGAGCGGTGGGAAGGGAATGATGACTGCAGTATAGTGTAAGGACCACTCTCCCAAGATTAGGTACCCCTACCTGGGGCTCATAGGTGCCACTGTGCATTCAAGGGCTCAAAAGCTGCTGCGGCCCAACAGCTTGAAACTGGCAAGTGACTCCGAAGCAGAGTCAGACTCCCGAGCAAGCTCCCCCAACTCCACCATCTCCAACAACAGCACCGAGGGCTTCGGGGGCATCATGTCCTTTGCCAGTAAGTGCCTTAAGCTCTCATTCCTCTCTTCCTCTTTCTCTGTGGTAGGGCCTGACTGTGATAGATGTGTCTTAGAACTTGAGATGTGGGCAGAGTTGGCATTATCAAACCCTAATTCAGATCATTTTGGTGATCCTGAGTAAAGTGCTTTTAGATGATGTAGTAAAAATCTTGGTGCAGTGGCACAAACCTGTAATCCTAGCCACTGGGGAGGCTGGTTCAAGGGCAGCCTGGGCAACTTAGCAAGATCTTTCCTCAAAATAAAGACAGTAGAACTCTTGCCTTACATGTGCAAGGCCCTGGGTTCAATCCCTAATATGTGAAAAAGAAAAAAGAAAAGCCATTATTGTTATACCTGGAAGTTTAGTCTTTGAAACCACAGATGAGTGGTCAACTATGAATTAAGCATTAAATTAAAAATCACATGCTTCCATGTATACTTTATGGGAATATTCTGTTCAATATTGATTTGATTATATATTTGATATCTTCTTTGCCTGATGAGGGCCTTTCTTTTCTTTTCTTTCTTTCTTTTTTTTTTTTAAAAGAAAGAGGGGACAGTGAGAGAGAGAGACAGAGAGAATCAATTTTTATTTAGTTTTTCACATGGCTTTCTTTGCTCTGAAACTTGGTTGTGTACGTGGTGCTGGGTTTGAACTCGCGTACTTGTGCATGCTGGGCAAGCGCTGTAACCACTGAGCCACCGTTCCAGCCCTGAGGGGCTTTCTTGAACATGCTTTGAAATCTATATGAGATTTATTTTTGTGCTTAGTATTTCTAGCAATGGGGGGTGGTGTCATTTACAGATTGGAGATAGATCTCTAGACTAGGGACTAGAGAGCACCACCATATGGGATAATTGTGATTTTCTGAGTTTTTTTCAGATGCTAGGGAGGAACAACACTCACTTCAGACTCGAAGCATGTTAACTACCAGCTTTTATGCTGTACTAGTAGATGAGATCCGGGTACGGTGGCACACGCCTGTAATCCCAACAGCTCAGGAGGCTGAGGCAGGATTCAAGTTCAAAGCCAGCCTCAGCAATTTAGTGAGGCCCTAAACAACTTAGCGAGACCCTGTCTCAAAATAAAAAATAAGAGGGGTGGAGATGTGGCTTGGTGGTTAAGTGCCTCTGGTTTTAATCCCTGGTACCAAAAAAAAAAAAAAAAAAGACAGAGTAGATGAGAGACATGGATATTATCCTGGGAAGTTGCCAGAGAAAGTTGTTGCTGGGTTTTGAGCATTCCTGGAATGCCTATGAGACTTGATGCATTCTAAGACAGAGATTGTCTGATGTAGCAAACTGGGATGCTGCCTGAAAGGAGGGAGATGAAGATGCTGCTTCCATACTAGAGTAGAATGGGCTTTGACTGTCCTGCTAATCTGTTGCTCTCACCTCTCTCCACCCTCACAGGCAGCCTGTATCGGAACCACAGTACAAGTTTCAGTCTTTCAAACCTCACGCTGCCCACCAAAGGTGCCCGAGAGAAGACCACGCCATTCCCCAGTCTGAAAGGTAACTCCAGCCCTCCTTTCACCAAGCTGGGTGTCTGGGAGATACGTCAGGCCTGGGATGCTTGTCAGGAGCCCTGTGTACTGCGAATCACCTGAATTGGCTATTGCCCTTCCCATTGCTTCTCAAGGCTTTCACCGCACATCGTGGGTGTATCTCGATGGCTGTCATTTGGAAACCATCTCTGTAGCTGGAAAAGGCCCTGTTATGTTATTGATGATAATGGCAACTGTGGGATTACTGATGCTTGTCAGAGGCACACAACTACCTGGGCTCATCAGCTGCCCCCGGTTCTGTGCAGGTTCCCACTGCATGAGCTTAGGATGAACTCCATCTCAAGGAGCTGACCCACAGAAGGGTGGTTGTAGAGATCCTGGCATTGTTTATGGAGTCCCACCTCTTACTGTGGCTTCCTGTCAACTTGGGGCCTGTGAGTGGGCTGGGTAGTAACAGTTGGCTTCTAGGACCAATTAAGGCCTTATTTTAGTTCACGTGTATCTCTGGCAGTTTGAGAGGCTTTTCCAAATTTAATTTGATTTTCATTTGTTTTCTTTGGTTATTGTGCTGAAATTTTTAATTATGGTAGGAAGAACAATGAGAAGCAAATCTGTATTCTTTTTTTTTGTTTTTTTTTTGTTTTTTTGTTTTTTTTTGGTACTAGTAGTGATTGAACCCAGGCGCACTTAACCACTGAGCCACATCTCCAGCCTCCCCCCACCTTTTTTTTCTTTAAAGAGAGAGAGAAAGAGTGAATCAACTTTATTTTTTCATCTGGATTTTGTTTTTCAGACACTTAGTTCTGTATGTGGTGCTGGGGTTTGAAGTTGGTTCCTTGTGCATGCTGGGCAAGTGCTCTACCACTGAGCCACCTCTCCAGCCCCCTAGCCCTTTTTTTTTCAGGGCTGAGTACCGAACTCGGAGCCTTGTGTGTGCTAGGCAAGCGCTCTGCCACTGAGTTAAATCCTCAACCCCCCTAGCCCTTTTCTTAATATTTTATTTTGAGTTAGGGTTTCACTAAGTTGCTTAGGGCCTTGCTAAGTTGCTGAGGTTGACTTTGAACTTGCAATCCTCCTGCCTCAGCCTCCTGAGTCTCTGGGATTACAGACGTGAGCCCTGTACCCAGAAACCAACTCAATGTATTCTTTAACTGACCTCTCACTCCCAGTGATTAATAATGTTGGGAGTCATTAGTGGGGATGGGAGCATGGGATACATGGCCAAAATGACTTCAGTGTGATACTGTAGGGAACTAGCCAGCACTGCTGCAGTGAATCCATACATGGGTTGGTGGTTGGAGATGGAAAGGTGTTAGTCGCCAGCTTTCATGTGATCCATTTGAAAGGAAGAGCGATTGAAACTCATTGCATGCCAGTGCTTCATCTCATTTCCTGCACTTATCCCTCCTACCCATCCTGACAGTCCTGTCCCACTCCCCATGACAGCATCTGCAAGACAAGTCTCTTCCCTGTGGCTACCCACAGGCCCTGTGGACCCCTGTGCTAGATGTTTCATGAAAACCAGTGGTCCTTCTCTCATGCATGTGCCTGTTTAGAACCTCAAGGTTCTCTGTGTCGTTTACCCCACCCCTGGCTTTGAAAGTTCCCCACTTAAGGATGGTCTCCCATAGGGCCTTGGTTGTCTCCTGGTCACTTGGCTTCCAGCTCTGATGTGCCCAAGAACCAAGGTTACGTGCACTACTTAAGCTTTGGGAGAATGCCTGGATGATCTGACTTACTGATCCATCGAGGGATACAGGGGATGCGGTGTTGTGGTGCACTTACTAATTGTGTATTTTGTGTCCCAGTATTTGGGCTAAATACTCTAATGGAGATTGTTACTGAAGCCGGCCCCGGGAGTGGTGAAGGTGGGTCTTGCCCGTGAGCTGTGCATGGTCTTTTTTTTCCTAGCATCTTCTGTGCCTGCCTCTGGGCCATCCTCCTCATGAAGCAAGAGGCATCACATGAGTGACTTGCCTTGCCTATCCCCCATGACACCCATGCTGCCCATGGGGCATGCTGCCGGTGCATGTGGAGTGGCCTGAGTCTCCATCCCCACCTCTTTCACATGGCCATGGCTGCTTTCTGCCTGTGTGTTGCCCTGGTGCCGCCCCCCTACCCAGCTCTGCTGGGGAACGGGCATGGAACATGGTGACCCAGGGCTGTGCTACTGTGAGCTCCTGGACTATGACAGTGATGTCTCTCATTCTGCCTTCCTTGCTGTAGGAAACAGGAGGGCGTTAGTGGACCAGAAGTCATCTGTCATTAAACACAGTCCAACAGTGAAGAGAGAACCTCCATCACCTCAGGGCCGATCCAGCAATTCTAGGTAATGAAATGCAGAGCTATTTTAAAAGTTGTCAGGTAGACATAGTGATTCTTGTATAAAACCTGAGGGATGCTCAGGATTGGAAGAGAAGCTCTAAGTAGGGTAAATGAAATCAGTTTCTTGCCAGCACCTTTTTTTTTTTTTTTTTTTTTGTTACCAGGGATGCTTAACCACAGAGCCACATTCCCAGCCTTTTTTTTTTTTTTCAATTTTTGTATTTATTTTTTGAGACAGGGTCTCACTACATTGCTTAGGACCTTGCTAAATTATTGAGGCTGGTCTCAAACTTGCGGTCCTCCTGCCTCAGCCTCCCAAGCTGCTGGGATCATAGGTGTGCGCCACCACGCCCAGCTCCTGCCAGCACTTGTGATTCAATTCCCATGCAACAGTAATGGCTTACAGTTGGGGAGGGCGAAACTGCTGTGGTAGGGCCTTGGAAAACCAGGTTATCTGAAAAAATGGGGGATGTGGTGGCTGTAGACTTGGCTTTGCGTTTTGTGCCTGGAGGCAAACATCTGGTCTGGTGAAAGGGGGAATGCTCTCCCAAGGAGCCGATGACCACAGAAGTGGCATGTGGACCCTGTAGTGAGAACCAGCAGTTCCTGAAGGAGGTGGTGCACAGTGTGCTGGATGGCCAGGGAGTGGGCTGGCTCAACATGAAGAAGGTGCGCCGGCTGCTGGAGAGCGAGCAGCTGCGAGTCTTTGTCTTGAGTAAGCTGAACCGCACCGTGCAATCAGAGGACGATGCCCGGCAGGACATCATCCCAGATGTGGTCAGTGTTTGGGCTGGGGATTGGAATCAAGTGGGCAGAGGGATGTGGATGCCGAGGGAGTTCGCTCACTCTAGGAGCTGGTTATCGTTGCAGGAGATCAGTCGAAAGGTGTACAAGGGAATGCTAGACCTCCTCAAGTGCACGGTCCTCAGCCTGGAGCAGTCCTACGCCCACGCAGGTCTGGGTGGCATGGCTAGCATCTTTGGCCTGCTGGAAATTGCCCAGACGCACTACTACAGCAAAGGTAGGGATTGTACCTGCTGGGCGTGTGTCCTCCACACTGTCCTATGGCAAGCTTCCAAGGGCCTTGCTGCTTCCCATCAGGTCTTGGGTTTCTTTTCTAGTGCATGTTTGTATGCAGTGGGTTTTTTAATGCAATGAAAGATAAGGTTTTGACTTTTCTTTTCTTGCACTTCTTCTGATCGCATCCTCCCATATCCTGGCTTCTCCTACCTCATTTCCTGCCTTGATTCCCATTCACTACCTTTTCTGACCTCTTTCTGTATTTGATCTTTTTCCTCAGAGCCAGACAAGCGGAAGAAAAGTCCAACAGAAAGTGTAAATACCCCAGTTGGCAAGGATCCTGGTCTGGCTGGGCGGGGGGACCCAAAGGCTATGGCACAGCTGAGAGTCCCCCACCTGGGACCTCGGGCACCAAGTGCTACAGGAAAGGGTCCTAAGGAACTGGACACCAGAAGTTTAAAGGAAGAGAATTTTGTAGCCTCTATTGGTACGTATCGCACGTATCGCTGAGTCTGGTATGATAGAGGGTTCCTGGCTTCTTAAATTTCTCTCCCTCCTCTCCATCTTTCCAGAATCCTACCTTTCTCTTCCCCATGCTTTGCTTTCTAAAGAGGGAGATAAGTCTGTGTCCATTTCCAGGGCATTTCTTTATATGCTTCTCTGTCCCTTATGCCTTATCTGTAGCCAACCCCTGACATCTTAGAACAGAAGTTTTGCTTGGAGTCCCTATGAGGCTTAGAGCAGAGAGTCTGAGCTATACTCCTGGTCCCTCTTTTTATTTTTTTCTGGATTTCTTAGCACAGAGGCCGAGTGAATTCCTGGAAGCTATAAGAAGTTTATACATACATCTTTGGGCTGTAAAACTATGATCATCAGGGTCTCTGAAGCCAATTTTCCCCCATCCCATTGGTAACGCTGCCTGGAATTTGCCCCTCTACCCATGTCTGGTGACCCTCTTTCCCTGTGCTCCAGACCTGAGAGGTATAAATTTCTGAGTCAGCTCTTGAAACCCTTCCTCCCTGGACTTGGTTAAAGCTTGCTCATGTTTGATGTTTTTCCCTTCACTGGTGTCACCTCTGTTTGGCTCACTCCTGGCTTCACCTTGCATCATCTAGGCTGTATCTTTCTTTTCTGGTTCTAGGTCCCTGGGCACTATGCTTCCAGCTGATGCCTCTTTGCCACAACCATTAGTGGTTGGCATTATGTCCCCAAATGGCAATGAAGAGCCATTTCCCTTTTCAGGGGAACTCACTTCACTAGCCAGCGTAGCATTCTCCTAGAGGCAGTCAGTCCTGCCTTTCTCCTGCCTGATGTGATGTTCTGGAAAAAGTATTGACCTGCCTGCCTGGAGATCTGGAGTTTTAGTCCTGTATCTGCCCCTACTTAGGAATGAGACTGGGCAAATGACTTCCCTCCCAAGGACTCTCTCTCCTCATCTAGGAAATGAGATCGAACTAGGTAGACACTTAAGTTCTTCTGGCGAGAGGACGGTGCTGATCCGTGTTTTTTCTGCCTTGCCCTGTGAGATGTTCGCCTCACCATCTGTGTTCTCAATCAGAGACATTTTCTCCAAGGAGTGGCGAAGAATGGGTCTCTTGGTAGGGCAGGCTCTAGTTCTAACGGGGAGTTGGTTTTATGGGTAGCATGAAGGAGGATGCTGACTGCCTGTGTGAATTGGCCTGTGTCCAATCCAGTGAGTCAAACAGATTGGTGCGCCTGCTTCTGAAACCCTTTGACTGCTTGAGATGATCATCTCTCTTGTCTGTTTTCTATAAGAACCGCTATCCTCAGCTTGTTTGTAATAGAAGTCCAACTGATCCTAAATCACACACTCTTGAGCAAGTGTTCCAGACTTTAGGATCAGTTTCCTCCTGCCAAAATGAAGGAGCTTGGTGAAGGGCCCTTCAGCTTGAACACCCTGCAGGATTTTTACTGCTACATTGGGGTTCATTTTAGAAAGTTGCAGTCTTTAGTTCTTAAGTTTGGGGAAAGGCATTGGAATTTCTTGATTCTTCCTCCCCGCCCCCAAATAAAGATACCTTTTTATCTCTTGGTTGGTAATCCTATGCCTGAGACTGAATCAGCTTGGGTGGGTGGGTTTCCATTTTGTCGTCTGACCAGCCTCTGACTCTCTCTGTCTTTCTCTCCTGCTTGCATTGCATCTGGGGTAGAATTGTGGAACAAGCACCAGGAAGTGAAAAGGCAAAAAGCTTTGGAAAAACAGAGTAAGGAACAAATGCCCCTTCCTGTCCTCAAGTCTCCCATACCTGCCAACTCCCCAGGCCCAATTGGGGCAGCTCCTGTTGTCAGCCCCATCCCAAATTTGCTCTTGGGGGGTATTTGGACCGAAAGCAGGTAGGTGGTGTGTGACTCCTAGGTGTGTGGCTTGTAGGCTGCTTCTTGCCCCTCCCCTCGTAGCAGTCAGGGTGTCGACTGAGTAAACTCCCTTTGATAGTTTTCTACTGCTGCAGAGTTGGTGGGGAGAACCATTGCTGACTGCAGCGTCCCTCATTGGCTGATAGCTCCCTCCCACGTTAGGAGGCCTGTGGGCACAGTTGGCAGAGATGGTTGCTATCCCTCTGTGTTGAGTCTGTAGCTGCCCAACTCTCTCTCTGGTGGCTTGCCGAGGCACGCTTTCTGGCTTTCTGTCATTCTGTCCTTCTGCCATACCATTGTGGGTGGGTAGGGTAGAATGGGGGTCTTTTTTCTCAAACACAGACATTATAGGGTGGGAGTAGGTAAGTGTTTCTTTCTCTCTTTGAGCCTAACATTTTTCTGGCTCCTTTGGATGCATTTGTGTGGGAAGCACTGAGTGACCTGGGGACTCTTAAATGGTCTCAGACATCAGAAGCTCTGACTGAGTGCCATGGAATATGGGTTAAACATTCGTTCATGGAGCTTCTCTGTGTTAGGGTGATTTGCTTAGTATTTTCTCAGGTTGAAAAGATGGCTGCAGAGTTCCTTGAGACCAGGTCTACTTGGTTCTTAAGGCATCTAGGGACCTCTTCCTCCAGTTATTCCTGTGGGTTGGGGGACAGTTCCTGGAAAGGTGACTGGGACATGCTGAACAGGTCTCGGACCAGGCTGTGCTGCTGTCCCACTCCCTTCACCAGCCTGCCTCAAGCCTCTGTGTGTGAGTAACAAAGTCTTCCCCTACTCAGGGCCAGAAATAATCAAGCCTACGTTTGACCTTGGTGAGACAGAGGAGAAAAAGTCCCAGATCAGTGCAGATAGTGGTGTGAGCCTGACATCTGCTTCCCAGGTTTGTGGCAACCTTGTTGAAAATTGTGATCTCATAATACATTTTTATTTATTTACTTATTTTGTGGTACTAGGGATTGAATCCAGGGCCTCATAAAGGCTAGAAATCTCCCTACAACTAAACTACACCCCCAGTCCTTATTTTAACTTGTAAAAATTAAAAAAAAAAAAAACGAGCAACATAAATATCCAATAACAGGGAAATGATTAAATGAGTATAACAGGCTCATGTGATACAATATTAGTATCCAATAAAAGTTCTGTTTTCAAGCTGGTGTGGTGGTGCATGCTTGTAATCCCAGTGATTTAGGCTGAGGCAGGAGGATTGAGGCCACC
>PVKS010047446.1:0-12814 GCA_004027875.1 Aplodontia rufa | reverse complement strand
TGGTATTGTGTGCAGACAGTAGGATAACTTCCTTTAAATTGCCTTTTGTGACTGTAGGTTTTGTTTTTATTTTAATAAAATGAAATAAATGAATTTGAGGCTTTGTTAAGAAAATGAAAATTGGAAAACTCATCACAAAGAAATGTATGCAAGGTAGGATTTAAGTTCTCAGGGATTTTCAGAGGTTTATGTTTAAGTCTTTAACATAAGAAATAAAAGTTCTGGAAACTGCTTCCTCGTCCCCTCAGGAGGCCTGCACTTATTGCATTAGCAGAATATCTTTCTCACTGGCCTTACAGGCACCTCTTTGCTGCCAAATTGGCAGAACCTCTTCTATCCCAACCTTCTGTTTCTGGGTGAAAAATGATTTTTGAAGCAAGTTTGGCTTATACTATGCAAAGACTTTCAGAAACTCACAGCTTCCAAGGTATTAAACAGCAGATGAAAAAAATATGGTAGTAAACAAAGCAATAATAACAGCATCTTTGAAAATCTTTTTTCTAGTTATCATATAAGCTCAGGGGTTAGGAGGATAACTGCATTGTTGTCACTCCTTAGAAAAATTGCGTATTGGAGTGACTATCAGCACAACAGCTCATCTGCCTGTTTCCTTTTACTTTTGACTTTTCGACCTAAAAGGGCCTCAGACAAGAATTGGCTCTTTGACACATCCTTCTGGGGCCTGAGCTCAGTGCTTCTGACTCTAGAAACCCTAGAGACATCCTGATGCAAATGTGAGCTGAGTATTTTTGACTCTGATGGTCTTGTAAAAATAGCTATGACAAGAGCAAAGAGTACAGCTTTGTATTTGGAGTCAGCTAAGTTTCTGAGGTAGCTTCCCTTGGTAAATGAGGCAATCTGACCTCTGGAATAACTGAAGTTCTGACATTAAACTGTATTATATATATAATGTCCCCAAACTTAAGGGTAGGTGAGGGTCTGCTTGGGAGGGCATGAATCTGCATTGATTTTTAAAAGAATCTGTCCAACATTCAATAATTGTTATTGTCTATATGCCAATAGCTATGATCATTAAGGAAAAATCATGACTTGAGTATACCAATTTACTTTTGAAAATTTATTAGTATATGATTGCTGGAACAAAATCTTTATTGTTGTTATTTTGTTGTTTATTGTTGTTGAGAATCATGAAAACAGGTAAGCAGTTCAAAGAACATGACAATAGTCATATGGAAAAATAAAAAACAATAAATCATTTAATTTAAACACTTGATTACAGAAGCCTCAAAATTCTCTCTTAACTTCTACTAGGTTTACTATAACCAAAAAGTCAAATAACAGAAAGTGTTGGCAAGAATGTAGATGAATCAGCCAGGCATGGTGGTGCACACCAGTAATGCCAACAATTTGTGAGGCTGAGACAGGAGGATCACAAGTTCTAGGTCAACCTCAGGAATTTAGGGAGGCCTGAAGCAACTTATAGAAACCCTGCCTCAAAATAAAAAACAAAAAGGGCAGGGAATGTGGCTCAGTGGTAAAGCACTCCTGGGTTAAATAAATCTTCAGTGCTAAAAAAAAAAAAAGATAAATCAGAACCTTCATATACTGATGGAGGGAATGCAAGATGGCAGTCACTTTGGAAAACGTTCTGGAAGTTCCTTGAAAAATTAAACAAACAGTAATCATCCATTCCAGCTACTCCAGTTCTGGGTAAAAACTCTAAAGATATTCAAACAAATGTGTGTGTATAACTGTTTGCACGTGTATATTGTATACAACTACTCACAATAACCAAAAGGTGGAGATAGACAACCCAGACGTCCCTTAACTAATGAACAGATAAACAAAATGTAGTATATCCATACATTGGAAGATTATTTGACTGAAATATAGAACTGAAATTCTGACATACAATACAACATGGATGAACCTTGAAAATATTATGCTAGATGTAGGAGGCCAGTCACAAAAGACAACATATTATGATTCCATTGGCGTGAAATATCTAACATAGTGAATTCTAAAAGGCAGAAAGCAGATTCGAGATTGCCTAGAGCTGGGAGTAGGGTGGGATAATGGGAGTGCTGAAGCTAAAGCATGTGGGATTTCGTCTTGAGGTAATAAATATGTTCTAAAATGGATGGTGTTATTGTTGTGCATATCCATGAATGTAATAAAGATCACTGAATTGTAATTTTAAATGGGTGAATGACATGTGTGCAAATTATATTTCAATGCTGCTGTTTTTTAAAAAAAAGGAAAAAAGCATTTTGTGGTTGGTGTCTAAAGAGATCAATCGTTTCTCTCCTAACAATTGTCCCATCACTAAATACTTGCACTAGCGTGGCTGCATTCTTGCTTGTATTATGTCATTTCTGCACATGTTTATGGTTGTTGGCTAGAATGCAAGTACAAGGAGGGTAGGACACATATGTCCTTCTTTGCAACTCAGGAAGCAGCTAGTATAAAGTCATTTGCATAGTAAACAACTTTTGAGTGATCGAACCAAAATCTTAATTTTGATTCAAAATTAAGAATTATGTTATTATTTGATAATTGCTACTTGGATAATTTTTTTTAAAGAGAGAGGGACTGAGAGATAGAGAGAGAAAGAGAATCAATTTATTTAGTTATCCATGTGACTTTCATTGCTCTGACACTTGATTGTGTTTGTAGTGCTGGGGTTGGAGTCCACATCCTCACGTATGCCAGGCAAGTGCAGTAACCGCTGAGCCACCACTGCAGCCTCCTTGGGTAATATTTTTAAAGGTACTGAACGCTACCTTTCCCACTTAACATGCTTCCTTGACTCACTCACTGTTTGTGCTACGGCCTATGCAAACTGACCTTCACCTACCTCTCCAGCCTCATCTTCCCCACTGCCCTCTGTCCTCATCTTCTCTTATGCTTTGGATGAAAGTGGTCCCCCAAAAAGCTCAATATGTGAGACAATGCAAAAAGGCTGAGGTGAAATGATTGGGTGATGAGAGCCTTAACCCAATAAGTGAGTTAATCCCCCGATAGGGAATAACTGGCAACTGAAGGCAGGTAGGGTATGGCTGGAGGAGGTGAGTGGTTAGAGGCATGTCTTTGGAGGGTCTCTTTTGTATCTGGTGAGTAGAACTCTCTCTGCTCCCTCGAGCCATGCCTTCTTGCATGATGTGAAGCCTCACCTGAAGCCCCAAGGAATGGAGCCAGCCTTCAACAGACTGAGACCTCTGAAACTGTGAGTCCTCAAATAGACTTTCCCTCCTACAATTGTGCTGGAAGCTGACTGAAATACCTTCTCTTCTTTCAGTTCCTGAAATCCATCTTTCTACCACAAGACCTTCTCACTGGAGTTCTGCACTGCCTTCCCAAATTGATGGCCGCATCTCTTTGGATGGTAGCTTAAGCCCCCCTTCCTCAGGATGCCTTCCTGTGGCCCTGAAGCATATCAGGCTCCTGTTATGGCAACTCATGACTCCTCCCACTATTCCTTGCAATACTTCACACTTGTCTCAATAGGCAATGACATATCCTTGGGTGATGCCGTAATGCCTTTCTGTCCTCTAAACAGGAAAGTCAGTAAGAATAGAGACCTTGTCATTTTATTTGCATATGCATCCCCACAGCCTCAAAGTTCTTGGGAACTAATAGGTGCTCAGAAAATGTTTTTGAATGAATTAATGATTGGGTTCCTAATAGTTAAGAAATACAGGTGCTGAAGAACCTTAGTGCTAATATAAATGAGACTTCATAAACTAACAATATCCATATTGAATCTGGTTTGAAGAACAGAAATAGAAAGGGACAGTGAGAATCCACAAATGGCAACTGTGGGACATGGTTACGGTCAAAGAGTAGAGTAGTTCAGGCCCTTAGCTGGCTTGATTTGCAGCAGCACAAACTGCAAGTTAAGTTCTCAGAGCCTTTAGCTTGGTGGGGATGGAGGTGAGCTCCCAGAGGCCCTGGAAAAAAGTGCAGACGTTGCTGCTCGTGCTGGAGATTATCAGAAGAAGGGGACGAAACAGTCGCATGAAGACAGCTGCCTAAAAAATGGAAACTCAGGCTGGCTATGCAGGAATCATCTCCCCTAGATTAAAAGCAGAAAGGCAATGAAAATGCCAATCGTGCCAATAAATGCTGTCAGTAAGAGAGAAGAAGGCACCCATACATAGTCACAGGAACAGCTGCTCTTGCACAGCCAGTAGAAGAATCCAGAGGGAAAAGCAAAGAGTGACATTGCCCAGGCTACTATCCCAGCATCAGGGTACATGGACAAGAAGAAAGTTGCAGACAAAGCCATTTTTGTGGTTGAATAATTATGCTCCTCTCCAAGCAGACACCCAGGCCACTTGGTAGGACAACTGGTCCCCATGACACAGCCTTGATAACTACAGGACATTTTAAACCAAGCATACTGTTAGAAGCCCATGAAAAGCCCACACAAAGTTCTTAGCATGCTATCTGACACATGATGAAGTACTTAATAGATGTTAATTTTAAAAAAATTGGTTATTATTATTAAGCCCAAGGCTTTATATTTTATGACACAACTTATTCCAAAACTGCATGGACAACATTTGCTCCAGTGCACTGAAAGCATTCTAGATGGTTTTTTAAAAATGTAGGCTGACCAAAATAAATTCCAGATGGATTAAAGATTTAAAATAAAATAAATGAAACTGTAAAAGTTCTTGAAAAGATTGATGCATATTTTGATATAATCCAAGGGCACATAAACCCCATATAAGCATAAATACAAAGAAAAAACCACAAAGATAAAAATAGATACATCTGATTACCAAAATAAGTTACACTTACATATGATAAATCTACTCTAATCAGAGAAACAAATGACAAAAGGAGAAAACACCAGCGTACTGTAAAAGGCATTTAAAATCTTCAGTACCAAAAGAAGTTCCAGAAATCAACAAGAAAAATATGAAAACAAAAAAAGAAATTGATTTTTACGTGTTATCTTAAAAAGAAGTTATTTTTCTTTACTTCAATATTTTTATTGTTTGTTTTGCTGGGAAAAGGAAAACTCTGTTAATAAGGAGGCTTGAAGTGAATCTGCTCACATATGGCTAATTAAAACAATAAAATTGCCAACTGGTTTGGCCTATCTGGAGGCACCTTTAGAAGTGTGTATATGTATGTGTGTGTGCTCTCTGCATGTGTACAGGTGTACATATCAAAATGTGCATGTCATTTGACCTAGGAACTCCACTTCTGAAAATTTAGCTGCCAAATATGTTCATTGCAATGATACTTAGAGTCATCGTAAAGCATTATAAGTGTTCAACATTCGTGGAATGCCAAAATGAGCTACAGCATCTATGTTTATATTAAGAGTTAATATCTGTAAACAATTTGGACACACAATAAGCTTTACAGAGCTATTTAGTAAATGAAAATAAAAATGAAATTGATGAAATACTACACAGGCACTTAAATAATACTATAGAAAAATATTTGGTGATATATAAGAATGTGAATAACATATTGCTATATAAACAGGTTGAAGCAGTATACACACTCTGATCCAGTGTTGTAAAACAAGTGTATGTGTGTTGTCTATCTCAAAATAATAAAAAAAAAACAGATATCTTGGTGAGGTAATTTTTTACTTTTTTTCATTGTCTATATTTCCTAAATTTCCTGTAGCATTCAGCATATTTGCATGACACATTTTGAGTAACATTGAACTTGTATTTCAACTTGCTAAAAGGGAAAATTGTCTAAATCTTACAAATTCTCCCAAGCGTTTAAACAAAAAAAATCATTTAAAAGTTTCTATAAATTTTATAAAGTAATAGCTGTGTTCATAGGTTAGTAACTATTCAGATGACACAAGTGTTTTTCGTTGGGATTCATTTCAGAATTAAGAGCAATTCCCACAGACCATAATTTTGCCATGAATTCTCTTCTCCCCAGAGGGCTGAGTAGATTCACCCAGATTTTGAAGAATTAGTTATCATCTTGCCATGCTAGCAGAGATCCAAACCAAAGTCTTGAATCCAGATTTACTCCACCTTGTTAGCCTCAAGTGAGATTTACTTTCCACAGACCACCCAACTACCTCCAAATGACTGAAACATTCAGGCCGTGGCCAATCAACAAAGACTTTACAACCGGATTGGATCAACGGCCAAAGCCATCTATCTGATTGATTGTGCAGACAAACCATATTCATGGAAAGGGAACTGGGGGACAAATTAAATGTGAACAAAGAAGGCTGATGCAAGGACATGGATGAGTAAAATCTTGGGTACAGCTCACTAGGACAAATCCCCTACAAATAATCTAGAACTGAAAAATTATACTATTGAAGCTCTGATTTCCCATTTGAAATTCTATGAAACAGCAGGAGATTCCATAAAGACTTAAGAAAAAAAAACAATAAAAAGCTGTCTCTCTTCAATAATTTTTCCAACAAGTTGTTAACAGGACCGTGTCCCTGAAAGGTAATTTAAGCATCAATCTTTCTTATGGAAATCCCAGCATTTGCTTGCACTGCATTGCTTTCAAAGTTGGCTCAGCTAGGAGACCTAAAAGAAAACTACTGAGCCAGGAGGATATTCTCTCTTAGAAACTTTTAAGAGCAAAAACAATTTTTATCTTTCCACAGGGTTCATAAAATTCTCTCCTATACCTTAACCTGGAGGTCTCCAAAACTCTCACCACCCTAAGATTGACAACAATTATTCCAGACCAATTTTTCTTCACACTCTTGGCTGATTATTTAATCTGGGTGAATTTTTGTAAGTTTCTAAACTAAAGAAAAATCTGTTGTGGATTAGGAAGAATCATTTTGGGGTTTGGGGCCAGCACCTTTGGCTCCCATAGGAATCCTCCCCAGATGCAGCTCATCCCAGATCTCCATGCGACACAACTAAACCTTTCCACCAGAAATTCACTTGTACAGATTCTTCCAAACATCAAGGCACACGCAATATAGAAAGTCTAAAAGCACATACAACAGTGATGAGGAAAGTGACAAACACACTACTTGCTTGATTCCAGACCAGCAGGCCAGCTGTTGTTCTCATCACTGTATCCTTTTCTGAACCCTCCAGAGGCTTTGCAATCTGGCACTCACCCTCAATGCTACTCTAATCAGATAAACAGGAAGCAAATCTAACCTGTGCATCCACTTTCCTTCTCTCTCTCCCACCCCACACCTTCACCTCCAACAAATTCAGACACTGAGCAGGTGAGAGAAGCAGGGCATGTAGGGCACAGACTACAGAGAAGTCACTGGAACATGCTGGCTTGGGATAGCCAATTTGGTGCAGTATGTCCTTGTGCTTATAAAGCCAGGTGTCCTTTGCCCATGAGAAGACCAAAGATGATAAAAATGCAAACTGCGGTGCAGAGCCAATGGATGCCTGGCCAGCAAAGTCCACTGCACACAAGAGCCAGTGGAAACCCTAACACACAGTTCAAATTCAGGTCACCACTTCAAAAATCTCATCAGGAGTGTGATCTCATTTGAAAAGTTTCTGGGGGAGCCAAGAATTTCCTTGGATGGCATCCCCCACCCCCACTGTATAATGACTGTCAGCAAGATTCCACATAATGTTTAAAACCAGAAGGATAAAATGCAGCTCCTTCCCAAAGAAAGGGAAATTTTGCAAGGATGAAAAAGAAACTAGAGCAAGCAGAGAAGAACTAACCCATTGACATTGGTTAAACCCAACAAAGTTAAAGTTTCAAAGCAACCTTTTCAAAGTGCTAACATGTTCAGTATCAATTAGATTAAAGAAGATGAATTTCTAAAACTAGGTTGGCAGCAAATATCTAGTATTTTTCTTTAAAAAAATAAAACAATTACAGAACACTGTAGTCAGAAAAATCTCCTTTTCCCCATTCTGCTAATCAAGATTCCTGCTAAATTTTATAGAGATACCCTCAGGGAAATTTAGGACATGAGTATCTACTCTTAAACAAGGAAGTCAAAAGCAAACATGTTATCTATATTTCACTGAACATATCAGGACAGTTTCCAACTTAAACCATTTTTTCTAATGGCACATATTAATGATGAAGCCAGAATTTGAGCACAAATGGCTGGATAACAGGCCTTCACTTTCAGCCATCACACTGTATCTCAACACACCAAAAAAAAAACAAATGATTACAACCTCCTAACACTGAGCACCAAACATCATACATCACACGGCTTCTATAGATAACGGGTCTGACATGACATGAAATGCAAAGGAGTCCCACTGGAAAAACAATCCTATAACATGGAGCTGCTCCTGGTTTATTGTTTAAGACCAGAATTCAGAAGAGAGAAGAAAAACACCTGGGCCCAACTTAGTTTCATATTTCTAGTTTACTTCCGAAAAAAAACCCTAAATCTAAGTCCAAATTACATAACACTCCAAATGGCTTACTTAGCCAGTTGCCTTTGTTCCAATTTGGTCTCTGGAGGACGTCAGCCAGAGCTGTGCTCCAAGGTTTGGCAGGAATTATAAAGTCTGAAAGAATTAGCATTTTAATGTCCAGAGAATACAGTGACAAATTAGTTTGCAAATGCTGCTCAGTTAACAAGGTGATTCAAATTGGTTCCTCCCAATTGAGATTAAGATGCCCCTGTTGAGTTACTGTACCCACTGCTCATTTGTGCTAAAAACAAAGAATTCTATAAGGAAAATATTTATTCTGATCACATTAACGTCTTCTGCCTGAGAGTACTGAGAGTCAACCAATGCAGGGAACCACAGGCTGGGAGGGACAAGATATAAATGGGATGAAGATCCCCACTTTGTGGTACTTGTACCCTCCAGTTGAGAAAATTGGAAATAAGCCAAAGAAAGGACTAACAGCAACAGAAGACCTGAATTCAGATGAAAGAACACACAGGAAGCTACATATTGGGTTAATATCCAGTCAGTGCAGTGGTTAATCCACGTATGATCTCTGCTACAGTTTGGATCCGGAATGCCTCTCTCTGTGTTAAAAGTTTGGTCCTCGGTTTGGAATTACTGGGAGGCAGTGGAACTTTTAGAGGTGGGGTCTACTGGGAGGTAGGCCATGGGGACTTCCCCTTGAAGTGGGTTGTGGAACATCAGTCTCTTGCTTTTTCTATCTTCTTCCCTGCTGCCAGAGCTAAGCAGTCTCCTCTGCCATGTGTCCCACAATGATGTGCTACCTTGCCACAAGCCCAAAAGCAACAGGGCCAACTGACCATGGACTGGAACCTCCAAAACTGTGAACCAAAATAAACCTTTCCTCTTTTAAAGCTGATTAACATAGGTATCTTGTAATAGTAACAGAAAGTTGGTTAACACAAGTTCAGAAAAGAAAAAGTGTGTTCCATGACATCTGAGCTCAATGTGGAAAGATAGGTAGGATTTGGAAGATTCCCCACAAAATCCTGAGCCACAACAGAATCTGGTGCACCCATAGCCTGTCAATCTGGCTAGAGCAGAGGTTTAAGAAATAAAGAGTTTATTTGAAAGATATGCATGGTAGAGATTAAAACAAAGTTAAAAATGCCAAGCTAAAAAGTTTAGTATTTTCCATGGAAGTAAAGGGGATCACTTCAGGTTTTTGATGAGAGAACTAAATGGTTCACCAAGCAGAGAGGTTTTGGGGAGAAGACAGTGCTGTGGTTTGAACAGATCCCCTGAAGTTGATATGCTGGCAACTAACCCCCAATGCATCCCTGTTAGGAGCTATCATAAGGTCACGAGGTCATGAGGCTTCTGCCTTAATGAACACATTGATGTACTTATTGTGGGAGTGAGTTAGTTATTGCGAGAGTGGGCTTGTTACAAAAGCGACTCCCATTTTGCTCTCTAAGCCTAGCATGTCTTCCGTCCATTCTGTCCTCCACAAGCAGATGACATAATAAGGGGACTCTTGTCAGATGCTAGCACCATGTTTCCCAGTCCCCCTAAACCATGAGTAAAATAAACTTCCACTGTTTATAAATTACTTAGCTTCAACTATTCTGTTATAGCAACACAAAGACTGATTCTGATAAAGGAGATAGCTTAGGAGTCTATGGCTTTAGAATAGGCTCAGGGAGTTGGTGGAGGAATGGGGTGGTGGTGAGCACTTCAAACAATCCCAGGGAGTGAGGAAGGGAGAGGAGAAAAATGCTGGCTGAGCCCTACCTACACATCTGTCCCTGTGTCTCTGCACCTTACATCCATGGTGTCCGTGAGGTCTGTCAACCTCTCAGAGAATAGTGCTTATTCATCCCACTTTGCATAAAATGAAAGTTCAAGGAAGTTACCCAGTCTTAAGTCCAGTCAAGGGTAAATATGCATAATTTTTTAGATATGTCAATAGACTTCGTAATTGGTTGAAGAGGGTGTAAGAGGCAAGACGAAGTCAATCATGCCTATCAGGTTAGAAGCAGAAAAGACTAATAACAATGTAAACCCAACAAGGATGCATAGGAATACAGGGTCACTATTCTCCTCCTTGGTGAGTCCAAACATCCCTGATTGGCCTTCTGTGGCAAACAGGGTTTCCAAGAAAAATACGATTGACTTTGACAGGTCCTCAGATGCTTTTAGTTTCTTCTAACATCATCTAGAGACAGGAGGAACAAAGCCCAAATTGAACCTGTCTTCTCAATCCTTCCTTAAGACAGTCCAGAGCAGGACAGGGAGACGTATTATTCCAGTGGCCCGCTCAGTCTGCTGCCAGCCTCTGCCGACGTTGGAACGCGTCTGCAACTCACGCAGCATGATGGTCCTGACAGCTCCCATTGTCCACAACTTGCCCCAGACTGTAAACCATCTGCGAGATGAGATGAGGCGCTCAGAGGATAAGCAGATAGGATTCTACCTAACACACTCCTAAAGAGCCACGGACACTCAGGCCACTGGTATAGTGCTGCACCTGCCTCCCTCGTCACACAGAAGGCTGGGTTCCTCCTACTTGCACACACAGGCTGCGTTTAGCCAGCTGCTTCTCCACAGAAGATTCCTAAAGAAGAGAAACCCAGAAGACAGCTCACTAAACAAAAGGAAGAAAATATAGCTAGATGTGTAGAGTAAGGGACATTCCTGGCAATCCCACAGATCTTGAAAGTGGGTAAGCATCAGCCTTTCCAGGTTCCCTGTCCAACCTACAATGTGTTTCTAGACACCCTAAACGGGTCTTCAGGTTGGTGACATCTCACTTCCTTTCTCCCACCCACGGAGTGGGCGATGGAGAAGACAAGTTCATCCCAGGAGATCAGGGAGTTAAGAATATATGGGCACAGAATATGTCTGAGCTCTTTTGGGGTCTCCCCAGTCACAACTGCTCACTCACATTTCAACCCTAGAGGCCAACTATGCATTTGATAGGATTGAATCATATTTCTTTTTCTCAGTGGTAGTTTTAGAAATTTCTAGAGAAAGAAGAAAAGTGTCCCATGCTCAGGAGTTGCAATTCAGTTGTCCTGAGTAAAAAAAAAGCATTTGTATAGTTTTTTTAAAAAGAAGGATTAAAAATTGTGCAAGCTTGACAAGTCCCAAGACTGAAATATCCAATGATTATTATCATGCAGCCAAGGCTAGAACTCAGTTCAGCACAACTCACTCACTGTGTCTTGGTTGCACATTCCCTCTGGCATATGCTGGGGCGTGTTGGGAGGGTGAGGGACATAAACATGAATGACAAATGGCCTCTCCCCTCAAGCGCTGATCTCTCTTGTGGAAAGCTGTCATATAGAGGAAAAATGGTAGTATATTCAAGGCCAAATGGAATTAGTGCATAAAACAGAGCAACCAGAGTGTTGGAGTGAAAGAGTGGGGGATGGAGAACCCATCAATTTGAGCTGAAGCAAAGGCTTCTAGAGAAAAATGGTCCTTAGACTGGGCAGGAACAGGGAGATGCAGGCAAAGGCAGACCCAGAAAATGACATAAAACAAACAAAGACACATTCATCAAAAGCACCTAGGGATTTCAGGGGTTTCTAGACAGGATGGAGAAGAATGTGGGCAAAAATGGGCAAATCTCAGAACATAAGCCATTGCCAGAGTCAAAAGGCCATGCTCAGGATGTGAACTGGGAGGTGCCACAAGCTGCTGAGCAGGAGAGGCATACAGTGCCCCTCACCACCGGCCCTAGCACCACACAGCTTCAGGGTGCGCGTGGTAAGAGCCCTTAAGCAGGCTCTCTGGTTCTCCACATCCATACTGAGAAAGTCAGCCTGATGATTCATTCTCTAGAAGTCCCACAGGTCTCCCTTCCAGCAGACCTGTAATCATGTCCCCTGTTGCCACACCTGCATTTTAATGAGACCTATTTTTTTATTCCTTCCTCTTCTTTGAAGAGAAGTAATGCTTTAAAAAAAAATCAATATGTTTCTGAAACTTTTTCCCAGGCAAGACCCAATGGCAACTCCCTGACCCCTCCGCCTCAAGGAGGAAGAGTGGAAGAAGTGGTTAACTTCAGGTTTACATGATGCTGAGGGAACCACTCAGAGTCTAAATTTGGAGGAAAACAATCTTATGTTAGACTTAGCAAGAAAGGAACTCAGACAGGAGTCAAGAGGCACTGACTGAAAACAGAGGGGCAAATTATTCCTGTCTTTGTAAAATACATAGCTTCAAAGCATATGGTTACAGGAAACATTTGGGGCAGGGAGCAGAGATGCCAGACCCACAGAGCGAATGCTGGTTTCTCAGTAGTAGGACATAAACTGAATATAAGGGTACAGTACACCCCCTCTCAATCCATATCCATTCCTTCCTATCTCAAATCTCTACTCCCAGACATGTTGCTCATGCCTCTTCTTTCTCATGGTAAAATCCAGCACAGTTCCCACCACCTGCACAGCCCTAAACATGCTCCTCATCCTCCTCCTCGCTCCTTTCGTCCCATCTCTGTTGGACTTTTCTCATTCCTC
>PVKS010047445.1:0-12820 GCA_004027875.1 Aplodontia rufa | reverse complement strand
CTTGAAAAACAGGGTGTCAAGAAGGGCTTCAGCCGTTTTGCATTGGCATCACCTGCCAATTATTCTAGATCCTTCAAAAGGCACACATAGAGGCTTATTGGTCAAACGTGTGCCTCCGAAATCCAGGTGTGGCAATGAACGCGCTAATGTAGAGAGGGGGTGGGGTGAAGGCCCTTAAAGAAGAGGCTCCAGCCAGCAGTGGAGGGCTCTTCCTTTGGGAGAGAACTCTCGCACTTTTCTGCTGGACGTGGTGTCCCTGCTCCTTTGGAAGATGAGCTCTTGCCAGCAGCCGAACCTGCCTATGCCTCGATCCTGAACTTCCCAGCCTTCAGAACTGTGAGAAATTGCTGTCCATGTTTGTTCTGAAATAGTCCTGTAGCGTTGCCTTGACTTGTTTGAGATCACCCAATATTAGGTATTTTGTCGTAGCAGCACAAACGGACGAATAGACTAAGACATTTACGTTGCCTTGAAAGAGAGATGTGAAGCATGGATATATAAAAAGAGAAGTAAAGCTTGGATAAAGAAAGACCATTTCGGGTCTCTGACCTGTGGTTTTTCTCATCCCCAGCCTGTCCCTCAGGTCAGAACCCGGCTGGACTGGGACAGTACTGCACTCATCTCTTAACATTTCTTTTTTTTTTTTTTTTTCTTTTTTTTTTTTTTTTACTACTCAATTTTTATTAGTGTAAGATAGTCTTAAATTTAGGAGGGAATCGTTGTCATATAATCAGAACAAATGTATAATGAAAGAGCAAGCCAAGGTTGATTCCATTCCATGATTCCTGCCTTGGGTTCCCCATGATTCCTTGCTCCCCCCTACTTAACTCCTATGTTAGTTGGACCTCTCATGGAAGTTTGGAAGTTGAAGATTCCCCACTGGGTTGATTCCACCATACTCCCTCACTCCAGCCTCCTTGATATCCTTCCTATCCTCCCCCCCCCCGCGCTCACTGTTACCCTCCTTTCATCCCCAACATCATAGGCAAGCTTACCCCTGTTTGTGTAAAAATTCATACATGTTGAGGCTATTATTAGCTTAGCCATCTATCATACTGTTTCTGATTGTATTCTAGCTTCCACAAATGAGGTTAAAACATTTGACCCTTGAGTCTCTGACTTTGGGATATTTCACTCAGCATAATTTTTCCATCTCCATCCATTAGGCTGCAAATGCAATAATATCATTTTATCTAATAGCCAAGTAGAATTCCATTCTATATATGTACCACAGTTTTTGAATCCACTCATCAAGTGAGGGGCATCTGGGTTGGTTCTATAGTTCAGCTATAGTAAATTCAGCTGCTGTAAATATTGATGAAACTGTATCTCTATAATATGCCAATTCTACCTCTTTTGGGAAAATACCTAGGAGTGGGATAGCTGGGTCATAAGGCCGTTCCAAACCTAATTTTTTGAGAAGTTTCCACACTGCTTTCCAGAGTGGCTGAACCAATTTGCAGTCCCACCAGCAACGTGACCGTGCTTCTCTTTCCCACAACCCCTCCAGCATCTATCATTGTTTGCTTTCTTCATTTTGCCACTCTGACAGGAGTGAGGTGGAATCTCAGTGAAGTTTTGATTTGCATTTCTCTGATTGCTAGTGATATAGAGCATTTTCTCATATGTTTATGGTCTTTTTGGACTTTCTCCATTGACAAATTTCTCTTTAGATCCGTAGCCCATTTTATTGATTGGATTATTATGGTTTTGGTGTTTAGTTTATTGAGTTCTTTGTATATTCTGTATATTAGCCCTCTGTCTGAGATGTAGCAGGCAAAGATTTTCTCCCACTATGTAGGTTCTTTCTTGACACTCTTGACTAAATCTTTAGCTGTGCAGAAGCTTTTTAGTTTAATTGCATCCCATTCCTTTATTCTTTACTTTAATGCTTACACCATGGGAGTCTTGTCAAGGAAGTTTGACCTGACCCCTATGTCGTGTAGTGTTGATCCTACTTTCTCTTCAAGCAATTGTAAAGTTGCTGGTCTAATATCCAGATCTTTGAACCATTTTGATTTGTTTTTTGAGCAGGGAGAGAGGTAAGGATCCAATTTCAGTTGTCTACATATGGCTGTCAGTTTGTCCAACACCATTTATTGAACAGGCTGTCCTTCCTCCACTCTATGCTTTTGCCCCCTTTATCCAATATCCAATGGTTAAAGATCTGAGGGTTCATCTCAGAATCTTCTGTTCTGATCCATTAGTCTTCATTTCTGTTTTGATACCAATACCATGCTGTTTTTATAGCCCTATGGTATAATTTCAGATCAGGAATTGTAATAACTCCTGCTTCCTCTTTCTTGCTGAGTAATGTTTTTGGCTATTCTGGGTCTTCTGTTATTCCATACGAATTTGAGAATTGCATTTTCTATATCCATGAAGAATGTCATTGATATCTTGATGGGGATTTCATTGAATCCATATAGGGCTTTGGATATAGAATGGCCATTTTGATTATAGTGATTTTGACTGACCAAGAATATGGAATGTTTTTCCATCTACTCAGCTCTTCTGGAATTTCTTTGTTTAGTGTTTGATAATTTTAATTGTAGAGGTCCTTAATATGTTTTGATAGATTGATGCCCAAGTATTTTTTTTTTTTGAAATAGTTTGTAAGCTCTAGAAGTCTTCTGGTAGAGCTTATTGGGTTCTTCTAGGTATAGGATTGTGTCATCAGGAAATAGAGACATTTTGACCACCTCTTTTCCTATTTGAATTCCTTTGATTTCCTTCTTTTGTCTGATAGTTCTGGCTAGGGTTTCAAAGACTATATTGAATAAGAGTGGTGATAGTGGACAACCTTGTCTTGTTCCTAAATTCGGTGGAAATCCTTTCAGTCTTTCTCCTTTAAGCACAATGTTGGCCATGGGTTTGTTAAAAAATGACTCTTACAAAATTAAAATATCTTCTTTTGATCCCTATCTTCTCGAGTTTTGAGCATAAATTGGTGCTGAATTTTATCAAAGGCCTTTTCTGTGTCAATTGAAATGATTATGTAATTTTTATTTTTAATTCTCTTTAAGTGGTGAATTACATTTATTGATTTGTGTATGTTAAACCAGCCCTGCTTTCCTGGTATGAAGCCCACTTAATCATGATGTATTTATCTTTTTAATGTATTTTTGGATCCGGGTAGCTAGGATTTTATTAAGGATTTTATTGTCAGTGTTCATCAGGGAAAATTGGTCTATAATTTTCTTTTCATGATGTCTCTTTGTTGGGTTTTGGTATCAGTGGACTATTTGCTTCATAAAAAGTATTTGGGAGTGTTCCCACCCTTTCAATTTCATGGAAAATCTTGTAGAGGATCGGTGTTAATTCTTCTGTAAAGGTCTGGTAGAATTCTACTGTGAGTCCATCAGGTCCTGGGCTTTTCTTTTTGGGAAAGCCTTTGATTGCTGTTTTGATTTTGCAACCTGAGATTGATTGGCTTAGAATTTCAGTGTCCTCCGGTGTTAATCTGGGAATGTCGTATGTGGCCAGATATTCTTCCATTTCTTACAAATTATCAAACATGGTGGAGTGTAATTTTTCAAAGTAAGTTCTGATAATCTTCTAGATTTTGGTTGAGTCAGTGGTGATTTCTCTGTTTTTGTCTTTGATTTTGTTGATTTGCTTTATTTCATTTTTCCTTTTAAGTGAGGTTGGCAAGGGGTCTTTCGATCTTATGTTTTTCAAATAACCAACTCTGTTTTATTGATAACTTGTAATTTTTTTTTGTTCTCAATTTCATTGGTTTTGGCTCTGACTTTAGTTATTTCCTGTCTTCTATTATGTTTGGGATTGGTTTGTTCCTCTCTTTGCAGGGGTTTGAGTTTGAGCATAAGACTATTTATTTGGACTCTTTCCTGATTTTTGATGAAGAAACTTAGTGCTATAAATTTACCACTTCAGAGAGCTTTCATACTATTCCATAGATTTTGATACGTTGTTTCATCATTCTCATTCATTTCCAAGAATTTCTTGATTTCTGGTCTCAATACTTCTTTTATCCAATTTTCATTTAAGAAGGTATTATTCAATTTCCAAGTATTTGAGTAGTTTCTGGGTTTTTTTTTTGTTGTTGTTGTTAATTGCTAAGATCATAGCATTGTGGTCTGACAGGATACATGGGATTTTACCAGCTTTTTTTGTATATGTTAAGGTTAGCTCTGTGGACTAGGATGTGGTCCATTTTGGAGAAGGATCCATGAGCTGCTGAGAAGGTGAAGTCAGCTGATTTAGGATGGGATGTTCTGTAAATATCTGGTAAGTCCAGTTGACTAATAGAGATGTTTAGATTATAGATATCTTTGTTGATTTTTTGCTTTGATCTGTCTGTTGTTGATAATGGTGTATTAAAGTCCATCAGTATTATTGTGTTGAGATCAATGAGGAGTTTAATGTCCTAGAGTATTTTTTCCATATATTTGGACTGGTTGTAATTGGGGGTACAAATGTTAACTACTGTTATGTATTCTTTATGTTGTATCTTTTAGTATGATATGGTGACCTTCTTTGTACTTTCTGAATAGTTTTTGGTCATAATTAACTTTATTGGATATTAGGATCACAACACCAGTTTGCTTTTTTGCCCCACAAGCTTGGTAGACTTTTTGCCAACCTTTCACCTTCAGTCTTTGTCTATTTTTGACTGTGAGGTGTGTCTCCTGTAGGCAGCATATTGTTGGATTTTGTTATTTGATCTAGTAAGCCAATCTATGTGTTTTGATTGGGGTGTTGAGTCCATTCACATCTAGAGTTAGAACAGATATGGGATTTGGGACCCTGATATTGTGACTATTGATGTGTTTTGCACCACCTTGTACATCTTTTATGTATTGTGATTGACTTTTTTCTGTTTAATGATTTTGGAATTTGTTTGTGTGTTCCTTTGAATTAGGTTTGTCCTTGAGAATTTTCTGTAGTGCAAGCTTTGTGTTCATATGTCTTGCTGGCTTGAATTTATCATTGAAGTATTTAATTTCTCTGTCAAATTTAAAACTGAGTTTTGCAGGGTATATTACCTTTGCCTGAAAACTGTTTTCTTCCAATGTTTTAAAAACCTCATACCATGCTCTCCTAGCCTTTATTGTCCGATCTGAGAAATCTGTCATAATCCAAATTGGCCTGCCTCTGAATGTGATTTGGTGTTTTTCCCTAGCCATTTTTAGGATTCTTTCATTCATTTCTCTGATTTTCATTTTAAAGATGATGTGTCTCCATGAGTTTCTCATTTGGTTAGGTCTTTTTTATATCCTATGGGGGTCTTGTATTTGATTTTTCTGGATCAATTCTGATGTGGAGGAAATTCTCCTTAGCAATTTCACTTAGTAGATTCTTAATGCCCCTTGTTTGTTATTCAATGTTTTCTTCAATCCCAGTTACTCTCAAGTTATTTCTTCTCATCTTGTCAAATATTGCTTGGAAGTTCTGATTGTGTACAATAAATTTCTTGTCTGTTTTCCTTGAACTCTACATTTGTGCAGCCTATCTTCATTATCTGATGTTCGATCTTTGAGAGCTGAGTTTCTATTTTCCATTGGGTTTACTCTTGTATTAATATCTCCCAATGAGCTTTTGATTTGATAGCATTTTTCAATTCTGAGAGTTCTGCTATATCTCTTTTCAGATGTCTATCTCTTTATAGATGTGGTCTCTCATCTCTTGAAATTGCTCTTTTATCCCTTTATACAAATGGTCTCTCATCTTCTGGAATTGTTCTCCAACCTGTTTGCTTAGTTCTTCTTTCTTTAATTTAATTTAATTAATTATTTAATTGAGTTAGTAATCATATTGTTGATACATTTTTCTAGGTTTTCATCTAGAATCCTGACCATGGGTTTCTGGGATGAGGAGCTGGGGGTAGAAGTGGAGGATTATTTTCCCTTTTCCTCATTTTCTGTTACAGGAAGTGTGGATTGAGGACTAATAGTGAATAATTCTCTTGGGGGCTTTGTTGCTGGTATTAGAGCTTCTTAACTCTTTGATTATTTGGGTTGGGGTACAAATTGATTAGCACAGATCATTGGCTGCCACCTCAATCAGTGAAGTGTCATGAACTTTTAGGTTTTCCAGTGCCTCCAGGCATTAGGGGATAGAAGTCAATAAGTACAACCAATGCATACAACAGACACTGTCATCTGAAGGCATTACGGTATAAAATTTTCATCTATAGGAACAATCAGATTAGCAGTTTTCTACCATTTGAGCTCTACCACTGTACTTAGATAATAAGCAAACACTCATTTTCAAGTATGACATTTTCTTCAGTTTAGCAGGGCCTCTGTATGAGGGAGAAAAAAATGTCTAGAGAGCAAAGAGAATGAGGTAGGCAGGTAGTGTGCACCTTATGACTTAGATTATATATCTATAAGGTAGTAGATTGATATAGGCTATTCTATTAATAGTAAAGAAAAGATAGAAATGGGCAGAAAATGGGGTAAAGATTTTGAGGGAGAATGAGAGAGACCACAATACAGTTTAGGGATTGACAGGGTAAAGGGAAGAAGAGGGTAGTATAGAGTGGGGACTCTCTTCAGCCCAAGTAGACTGAGGACTAGTTTTCTATAATGTACTTCCCGAGGTTGGGCCCCAATGATAAGGGTACAGAGGTCATATAAGAGGTCACAGTGACAGTAAAAGTCAACCACATAGACTCATAAACAAACAAATATGCATACATCAAGAAACATCAATTTCAATAATAATAAAAACAAAAAGAGTTGGGATGGTTCTGAATTATTACCTCTGAGGTCAATATGTACTGTGGGGGAATGTGTTCATAGCTGACTTCTAGGTGGAGTCACTTCCCAGTTGGTTTTGTTGGAGGGAATGAGTTTTGGTGATTGCAGATAACAGTGAGATTACCAGGAGGCCTCCCAGTATTGTTCTCCTGTGTAGGCGTTGCAAACCATCACTTTCCCTGCTTCCTGTGAGAACGGATTTCAGAATCACCCGATTTGCACCCTTGGGCACAGTAGTGTCTGCCTGTCCAAACTCTTGTTCCTCTTCAGCCAGGGGTCCAGGAGTCGCTGGGAATATTGTGGATCCTGGTACAGCTGTATGGGACTCTTACTGTTCCGAGCAGTGTTCTGCCTGGAGTGAGCTCCCCTCCAAATGTTACGCCCCACTCATGGGTGTCTTGAGGCTCTCAGTGGCCCCAACAGATGATGTGTGAGGCATACACAATCCCAGCCAATTGAAGCAGGCATGAAGGAGACACCAACCCAAATAGACCAGTATTTGAGGAGGTCTTAAATGCAACCACTAGGGGGCGTGGAAGCCCTGCCTACTTGGAGACCACAGGACCTAAGAAATGGCATCTGAACAAAGAGATTAGGTCTGAAAGTGGAGAAGGAAATTGAGTCCAGACTTCCCCTTTTGTTCATAGTTTCCCAGAGGCTGATGCTAGTCTCTGCCTTGCCTGTGAATTTCATGCAGAGTCTGTTGGACCTGCAGCCAGAGACCACTGTGGCTGAATGGGTTTTATTGAGCAGAGAGTTCTGGTAACAGACTTCTACCACAGCTGGGGAGTGTAATGAAGGGGAGGCAGGAAGCCTCCAGATCAGAAGGGAGGGTCTCCCAGACCCATACAGCCTCTCAGGCAGACAGTCAAAACACTGAGTATTTGGGGCCTCTCCTCCAGACTGAGCTCGCTAATCTGTGCTGCAACTGTTGAATTTGGTTTCACTTTTGACAATGCTATGACCTGTACTGCCCTCCCGGAGCAATCAAGATGGAGATACCATCCCCCTTCTTTGTGCAATCAGATCTAGGTTCTCTGATTCATGTATAATAAAGCAGCCCTAGGGCTGCTCCCGCCACCACCACTGCCCACAGAAAGGACAAGAATCACAAGCCCAGGTTCTGATTCACTTGCTCACCACTGTGGCTGTTATGTTGATTGTACGCAGGTTTCTCCCCTCAGGGCTAAAATTCCACCCACTGATGGCTGGAAGCTGGCAAAACTAGCAACTTTATTACTGCTCCATGATATTAAACTTCCTTCCTTAGATGAAAGTGAGTTTGGGGAGGAATTCACTCTCCTCACAGAAAGGCACTTTTACCGCCTTGTGTGTCCCGCATTCACATAGAGATTTCTCACCCAGTGCTGCTGGGCTTCCCCCACCAAGGCTGCAGTCCCCATTCCTGTCCTGCTATCTCTTAACATTTCACACTGTGGGAATATAACCTTGGTGGTTAAATAAGTGATTATTATATGCATTTTTTAGGCCAGCATGTAGATGAAATGGCTGAGGGCTTCAAAGGCTAAATAATTATTTGATGATCAATTTTTCCCTTTAAAAAAGTTTCAGACAATAAAAATAGCTTTCCTCTCTAATATGTTCTATACATAAAGACCCAATTAGTTCTTTATTGACTAACATATTTGGAAGGAAATGTTTCTTTTTAGCTGCTTTTAGAATTAACCAATTAGTGAGCAAATAAATGATGTGAGATTGGGGAGAAGCAGGGAACTATTGAAATTATCTTTTCTGTAACTTATTCTGCTTAATTGAGCATAAAGCAAGTGTTTACCCAGAATGTTGACCATATTTATCTCTTCAACTGTGTGCTTTGTACAAACTAGATAGAACTAGTTTTAGACACATATGCTTTGTCTGATTTTATTTCACAAGATGATAAAAGGTATAGATTTCATTTATTTAAATAAGCCATGCCTTTCTTGTCTTTGTAACTGATCTCTCTGTGTGGAATATTCTCCTTACTTCCTCCTTCCTCTTTAATCTGTGCATTGGCAATTTAATGCAAGAGTCTAGTGCTCTAAGGCATTTTCTATTACTTTTTGTTGTTGCTTTTTTTGTTGTTCTTCTGAATAACTTACTATACTTTCATTATTGTTTGAACTGTATCAAGTCTCACTGAGAACATGAACCAAGCAGGTTGGTGCCGTTTGTCTTTGTGGATGTGTTCCGTTTACACTTAGGTGAATACACTGGACAGCTGAAATAGTCAATACACCAAAGTGACTAAGGGTTGTCATTGCCCTAACCATTGACAAAATACACTTTTCTTCCATTTGCGTTATTTCAGTACGTAGCAATACAAACAAACTTTTGTTGACTAATAAAGTAATGGTAATCCAAGTGTTTTCTAGTTTGCAGTAAGACTTGATGGAAGCAGGTGTGCAGGGTAAGTACACTAGTGCTACAGTGTTGGAAGATAAGCCAGATAGCTAGCGTAACCCTGATCACCAGTTTCTTTTTAATAAACATTTGGAGTAAACTTATTATGTGGTAGGTACTGAACATTCTCCCAGTAGGATTTTTATAACCTATTCAAAAATTTATCTTTTTAGCCTGGACACAAAGGATGGATCAAATATAAAGCCACATTATATTGATAATCCCTGCAAGATCTGAGTCTTATTGATATTTTTCTTCTTCCATAATCTTTTATCTCCCTTACATGTTTCACATATGCCCTCCAATAATGCCTAACTAAAGCATTTAATGTTACTTTATGTGTGTGCTTTGCTAACTTAAGTGAGGCTGTGGTTGTAGATTTCATGACTTCCTAATTTTTCAAGAGTAAAAAAAATCTAAACACATTGATAAAATTTTTGTTAGTAATAGCTACATAATCTATTATGCACATCCTCCACATTTTATGTATTTGCTATTTACATTCGGAAACTAGAGTGAAATTAATATCCATTTACATGTCTTGACTGCTCATTGACTTGTATTTTAGTTCATCTAGGAGTGATAATTTTGGACAAAATACATATGCATGCTTAAGATTACGAAGAGCTCCTGATTGTTTTCTAGAATGACTATCAGTTTAGACTACCACCAATAGCACATCCCAGTTCCTATTACTCCATTTGTGTGTTAATATTTGATATTACCCACATTGTGTCATTTTTGCAAATGTTGAGTGTATGAAGAAGTACTTCATGGTTATTTCAGTTTAGAGTTAAATTACAAAGAATGCACAAAATTTTTTAAGAGAATATCTTTGAGATTTAATAAGGATAGTGAATAAAAATGATCTAAAGAAATGAGATATGCTGTATTCATAGATGGAATTAATTCACATTGTAATAATGTAAAATATTAATAACTTATATTTTATATTGATTAGATATTCATTAACTCATTAAAATACAAATTCTGTGCACCTGATTCAGAAATCCATCTGCATATCTTAGAAGAACAACAAACATATATACTGCAATTACTATGGGAAAGTTAAGGGTTCGTAATTACAAAATTGGTTTTGTAAGAAAGAAAACAGATGAGTCATACCATTAATGCTAATATAATATGAAATTGGCTTATAAACAGCACAGAAATAGCCTTTTGAATATGTGGGATATGGATATATGATGACAATCCTTTCAATCAAAATGGAAAGACACAATTGTAATACATGATGTTGAAAAAACTCTTCAGTTCTATCTGGAAAAATAGAGCTGAAACCCATTTTATATCATATATGAAAATATACTACAGAAAGATTGATGACCTGAATGAAAAAGAAAAATAAATTCAAGAAAATGCTTGAAATCTGTAAGATTAGCGCTAGAGAGGAACTTCTTATTAGAACCAGATGTTAATACAATAGATTCGCTTATACTGAAATCACTGATTTCATTCAAAATAAATATACAATATTAATACATTGATAGTGGAGAAAGATAGTTTAAACTGAAAAGTTGTAATGTCCATGATCATTAGATTGAACCATATGAAAATGTTAATTTTTGACATACCAGGTAGCAATTACATATGATTTGATACAAGGGACAATTTAATAGTGAAAGAAAAATGAAAACAATAAGAAAATGATGAAAAGGTAGGAATAGGGCAGAGAAGGAAAACTTCAAATAGCTGGTAAATATAAACCAGTATTTAAGATAATCAAATTCACTAGTAATAAAATCAAAACACCAAATGATAGCAAGCAAATTTCATTATATAATTCATTCATTTAATCATGTGCTAGCCTTAAAACTGGGTAAAAGGAAATAGTATCCTAAATGGCTATAATACTGAGTAGTCACTGAGCTAGATTCAAGTTTATTTTACATATAACTGACATACATGTTTTCAGGTCACAGCAAAGGAGACAATAGGTTGTCAGTATGGGGTGAATAACATGCAGAAGGCACTTAGTGTGTGCCTTCTGGGCTGGAGTCTTAGCTCTTGATCTTGTAGGACTTTAAGTTACTCCTATTCCAAATCCCACGAGCCTCTTCTATAAATCTATAGCAATCATAGTACAATACTTCATATTATTGTGAAAGATAGATTATATAATATACAAAAAACTTCACCAAAAATCTGATGTATAATAAATATAGGCTCCATAAATGTTACCTGTAGTAATGGGTTTGTTTTCTTTGGGCATGCAATTTTTAAATTTCTAGTATTTTTATTTCCAAATTGCAACAATGTCTAAACCATATTATAGATTTTGTAAACTGTATGTTCTACAGGAAAATTCTAGTAAATGAAGGTTAACAATATGTCCATATAAAATCAATACAGTTGTCATAAATTATATCTGTACCTAAGGTTAACATGAATTTCATTGTCAAAGCAAGGTAAATTTATCACTATCACATGGATTTTCCTTGTAGTTTTGGAAGCAAAAAAACTAGCATGGTAGAACTAAAACATTAGCCAATAAATGAAAATATTTATTTTTATTCCATGAATTCTAATTTACAATCAGGTAGAAAGCAAGTTTCGGGTGTTGGGTATAAATAAAAAAGTAAGGTAGTCATCTTGAAGGAGAAAAATAAAGAGGCATGTAAACTATAAACAGGAAGCCAAATGTCTTAAAGCACAGCTTTACTTTATAATCTTACTTTGTTCATCTGTTTCCAAAGTATTCTGCTATCCCAAGAATAATAGCAAAACCATTGATAATAGTAATCCTGCATCAGGCATGTGCACATCATTTCATTTAGTCCTCATAATAATCCTATAAAATAAACATTGTCCCTACTTAGATAAAACAGTGAGGCACAGAGTATTAAATACCTATAGCAAGTTATTGTTCGTGAGTTGTATTACCCCAAAAGTCTGTCATACTTTCCAAAGTTGCTTATCAAGTAGAAACATGAAGGGGCAGCCGGTCAGCCTTTGATGCTCATCCCTGAGAGCTACTGAAATGTTGATTCTCAAAGTAGTTTTCAACCAGTCAAAAAAACATCTAAACAACTTCACAGGGCTGCTGTCTTAAAAACATTATGGAAGACACATCTCTCACAAAGGGAGTTATAAGAATGAAAAGAGTAGAAAAAAAATCAGGGACCTGCATGATGCCATTGTGTTTTTACTCCTGTTCAGACGATTCCTTCTAGTAATTACATCTGTCTGAATAAGTCTTTTTTCTTTTTGCTAATAAAAATATTCCTGTAATAAAATACTTTGCAAACATATGTAAAGACCTCGGAGACATGAAGTGAAACTTTTGAAATATAATGTGAGACATTAATTTTATAAATATTAATACTTCACACTGTTTAATATCTAGTGAAGCAATAGTTCCTACTGGGCTAGAATTGGCAATTACTGAATTTGATAGTACTAGATGAGAATATTTGTTTTTGTTCATTCACATACATCAGCTTGGTTATATCTTTTAAAAAATGAGGGACAGTATGAGTGAGAATCAATTTTATTTAGTTTTTAATGTGGCCCATGTTACTTAGACCCTTACTTGTATACATGGTGCTGAAATTCAAACCCACAGCCTTGAACATGCCAGGCAAGCACTGTAACCACTGAGCCACCCCTCCGGCCCCATGAGCTTGGTTATCAAGAGTGTTAGCTAAGTTTGCAAAAAACTACGAACATAG
>PVKS010047444.1:0-12822 GCA_004027875.1 Aplodontia rufa | reverse complement strand
TTAATTCCCAAGTATTTTATTTTTTTCAACGCTATTTTGAAAGGGACTGTATTCCTGAGTTCTTCTTCAGTCCTGTTATGATTGGTATATAGGAAAGCTTTTGATTTATGCGTGTTGATCTTGTATCCTGCCACTTTGCTAAATCTACTTATGAGTTCGAGCTGTTTATTGATGAAGTTTTTTGGCACTTCCAGATACAGGATCATGTCATCAGCAAAAAGAGAGAGTTCTTTTTTTTAACTTTCACATTTTTTATTACAGTATAGTACATCAATGTGTGATTTGTTTTATTTAAAATTCTTAGGATTCAGTGGTATTATTCAATCTAAAAATTAATATATTCATTTGTTCCCTAGTTCTGGAAAACCCTCAGCTGTTATCTTTTTTGCTTATTCCTTTTACTTGTTCTCTTTCCTTTTATCTAGAATTCTTATTAGAGTGTAGTCTGAGTCTTATTCTGTCCTTTGCCATGTATCATTTTTTTCCATAATTCCAGTGTTTTTATCTCTGCATGCTGAGTTCTGGGTTAATTTCTTTTTGGATTTAGCCTATGATTCATAAATTCTCTTTTCAGTTGCATTGAATATTTTTTTAAGCCCATCCATTAAATTTTAATGCTGAGGGCTATGTTTTTATGTTTATTTTTTGGTGGACATCCTTTTCTGTATCTTTCCCCCCCTCATTGTGTCTTACTTCTTAATGGTTCCTGTACCTTTTTAAATCTTGTTTCAAATTTTTAAAAATAAGGTTCAATTCCTGAATTTGTCATGAGCTGATTACTCTCTATTGTGATTTCTTTGTGTGGATTCTAAATTTTATTTTTTAATGTGAGTTTATATTTGTCTAGAGTTATCTCATGGGGCCTGGGTTGTAGAAAGATCACTAGTTTTGAAAAATGGATTTCTTAGGTCTAACACCATTTTTTTTAATGAGTAATGATAGATTTTAATAAACAATATGCTGTTACAATAGAAGAAAGAGTCCAGCACGAACAAAATGAACTGAACTCAACTTTCATACTAACACCATTTTTATGTTATGGATTTCAAATACCATGGCTCTATATTCATGGATAGTAAAGGCATAGAGTTTTTGTTTTTTTGCAGGAGGCCTTTTTCTTCCCAGAGCCCTGAGAAATAGCATGCTTCCTTACTGCTTTTTTGAGCTGGTTGATAAAGTTTCTCTGGTCCCTTTTAAAAATATTGGGCAGCTCTTAAATTCCAGTTTTACTCTTAATTCCAGTTCTCCATCATGTGTGAACCCAGAGCAACATGTCCTATTCCTCTGAGGGTATTTAACACCCAGAACCTAGGGTTTATAGCCAGATCTGATACTGCCGTGGAATTTTCTGGTCTAGGCTTTGGTTTTAGTCTTTCTTTTTTTTTTTTTTTTAATCTTACTTGAGAAATTCTCTTCTTTTCTCTTTCAAGCTCTGCTCTGTATGAAAACTTAAGGAGAGGGTTGTGTCTTATCTAGGGTTTAAGAGTGTTGTGATATAGGTTCATATCAGTGTAGTCTGACATGTTGCTGGAACCAAATGGAAGTCTGAAATCTCTCATGAAAGGCACCAGTGACTTCCTAATTGTCAAATCCAATGGAATTATTTCAGTTCTAACCTTCTGGCTACTACATTTGGCTACTGTTTATCAGTCACTCCTGTTTTAAAGCTCTCTACTGCCTGGGCATCACACTTTGCTGGGTCATTGACTGCTATTCTGTTCATTCTTTATCTGTCGTCTTCATCAGGCCTTCCTGCACTCCTTCCTTACCGTTGATGCTGCCGAGAGTCTTTGACTTGCTAGTTGTTCCTCTCCTGCACCATGTCATCTCATCCGCTGTGGGGCTGCAATTGTTAGTATTCTCTGATCAGTCCATTTCTACCTTTAATCAGGGTTTCTTCTTGGGCATTCAGACTCAGGTATTCTCTTCTGCTGGACATTTCCTGCAGTCCCAGTAAGCACTTCATGTTTAATACTACTGATACTGACCTCATTCTCTTTCTCCTATCCATCTTCAGTCTGCTCTTCCTTTTATATTATTTTCAGTTGTTGTCCCCTGTCTGTCTGCATGAATTCCACTTTCTCCTGCCTCACTCTTAACGCCACATCTTATCAGTTGCTAAATCCTTGTGATTTTACCATCTACATATTTCTTGAATTTTTCTCTTCTCTAACCCCCACTTTATTCTTGTTCAGTCTGTTCCCCTGTCTCAGCAGGCTTGCTGATGATATTTCCCTGCCTCTATTCCTCTCCAATTCCATCTCTTTTATGGTTTCTTGAGCCATTCTGCTCAGCACACAGATTTACTGTCCCTCCTCTCTGAAATGAAGTCTCGTGTCCTTCACACCATTCTCAAGAACCATTATGATCTGCTCTGTGCCTGCTCTTTCCTACCTTCAATCGAATTTCAGTCTCTGATAATATGGGACTGCCTGGAGCCGCCACCACATGGAGGCATTCACATCCCCACTCTGGGCCTTGCACTGCTTCTGTGCTTTTACTCATGAGGTCCCTTCTGCCGAGAGCAGCCTTCATCTTCACTAGACTGGTCAACTTCTCCTCCTCTGTGGCAGATTTTATGTGCATCCTCCTATATTACTCAGTTTTCTATCACTGAGGAAATACTTATTTTGGGTCACTGTTTTGGAGCTTTTAGTCCATGAACAGTTGGCCCCATTGCTTTGGGCCTAGGGTGAGTCAGCACACATCATGGCAGGGGCATGTGTTGGAGCAAAATTGCTTCCATGCTGAACCAGGGAGCAAACAGAAAGGGACCAGGATCCCACAGTCTTCCTCACGGGCATGTCCCCATTGACCTAAAGACCTCACACTAGGCCCCACCTCTTAAAGATTCCACTATCTCCCCTCCTGGGACCAAGCCTTGAGCATAGGGACCTTTGGGGAACATTCAACAAAAAATTATAGTTCTTCCTCTAGGAATTGTTTCCTCCTTTGACTTCCTCACCTCTGCCCCCACCAAAGAAACTGGCTTATATCTTCTTCTCTTATGTTCCTTCTATGTTCCAAGTACATGTCTATTAATCGAATTCTGTTTTTCTACCTGTTTTCCATATAGAACTGTGAGCACTTTCAGGAAAGGACTTGAACTTAATTTTGTATCTTGAGCACCCAGCCTGGCATATGTGGGATGCTTCACAAATGTTTGCATGGATGTATGAATGAATGAATGAGTAAATGCATGACTTACTCAGAGAATGGGAGCTCTCTCTATAGGGTGAGAGAGGGCCAGGATGGCTTCTTGGAGAAGGCAGTATGTGGTCTCTGTTATGAAGAATCTGGCATGAAGTTGGTGAAAGGTGAATGGGACAAGAGAAAAATGAAACTGCCAGTATTTTGTGTCTCATTTTTGGGTGCTTTGCAAATCACTGGCTGATCACAGCAGCAGGTGACTAATGGCCAACAGCATTCTGACAGTCCCTGCTGACAGGCGATAATGAGATTAGTGCCATTTGATTCCATTATTAACAAGTAGCCAAAGAATCATTTGGACATGTCAGTAGCTAATGATAGGAATTAAAGGTCCCTCTAACTTTGGGGCAACAGTACATGTTCTTGAGGCTTTGAAGACTAATTATAGGCATTGTTTCCCCTAAATTTTTAAAAAATAAACATCTTTTGACACATAAGTTGCATAAGAAGTACACAACGCTAAGTATCCATCTTGATTAATTGCCACATAATGAGCATACTCCTGCAGTCAGCATCAGATCAGAATATAAAATATTGCTGGCACCAGAACCAGAAGTCCCCCTGCTGATTGTCCCAATCACTACTTATCTCCCTTCCCTCAAGGGTAACTGTCCGCTGTCTTCCTCAAGCAGCAGAAATTAATTTTGCCTTTTTCAAAACTTACTGTGAATGGAATCAAATAGTGTGTTGCTGAGCACAGACTTCATTTGCTCAATACTAGACTCGTGAGATTTACCCACGCTGAGATAGCAGTGATGTGCTCCTTCTTGTTGCTGTATGTTAGTCCATGGTATGGGTACGGCTTTTTTTTTCCCCCTGTTGAATGTTTCGGTTGTTTCCAGATTTTGGCTGTTGTGAATAGTGTGGCTTATGGGAGTTCTTAGGTGTCTTTTGGTGAACATAGATACCCATTTGTGTTGGGTACACACCTAGAGATGGACTCAATAGCCCATAAGGTATGCTTGTCCTCAGTGTTAGCAGATACTGCCCAATAGTTTTCCAGAATGGTTGTGCCAATTTATATTTCTACCAACAGAGTATGGAAGTTCTGGAGTGTCACATACTTGTCAGTATTTATTTATTTAATTTTTTAATAGTAAAAACATTTAACATGCGATCTACCTTCTTACATTTTTAGGTGTACAATTATTGTTGACTGGGGGCACATCATTGTATAGTAGATATGTAGAGATTATTTATTTTTCTCAACTGAAACTTCATGCATATTGGTTAGTAACTCCCCATGGCCTCTTCCTACCTAGCTCTTGGCAACCCCATTCCTCTCTCCAATTCTGTGACCTTGACTGTTTAGATACCTCATGTAAGTAAAATCATACAGTATTTGTCTTTTTGTGACTGATTTATTACACTTAGCATGATGTCCTCAAGAGTCATCCATGCTGAATTGCAAAATTTCCTCCTTCTTAAAAAGGCTAATAGTATTCCATTGTATATATATGTGCCACATTTTCTTTATGCATTCGTTTGCTGATGTACATTTAGGGTGTTTACATATCTTGAGTATTGTGAATAGTATTGAAATGAACATAAGAGGGCTAATATCACTTCAGTAGGCTGATTTCTGTTTTTCTTGGATAAGTAGGATTGGTAGATAGTAAAATAGTTGTATTTTGAATTTTTTGAAGACCCTCCATACTGTTTTTCATAGTGGCATTTCCACCAAGTGTGCATGGGTTCCAATATCTCCACATTCACCGAGTGTATACATCTAACACTCTACTAAATCTTTTTACATACATAAAAAACTATTTAAGAAGGTGTATAAAATAGATTATGTAGAATTTCTTTAGGGTCTCTAATGGTGTGCCACAGTACTCTGTCTGTGGTTCTATGAGGGTTTCCATGACTAACACATTTGATGACATACTGGTCAGGTCTTTGCATAACTTGAATCAGGGAGCGATCTAGAATTGGTAGCTTTGAATGACAGAATTGAGGTTCAAAGATGTTGTGACAAGTTGGAAAGGTGGGTGGCTCTGATCTAACATGAGAGATTTTTAGCTCCTGTGGATAGTCATACTTCCACTTGAGTGCCCCAGTTGAATTAGTCAAAGTTGGGAACATAATACATGGTTCCAATGTGTCCCTTTAGGATCACTCCTTCATTAGTCAATGGGCTGAGCCCAGAACCTTTGAAGAAGCAGTGTGCAATGATGTTTCTGGTATAATTCCTGAAATGTTGCCTCTATGGTCTCTTTTTTCCACAACTGAATACTACCTAAAAAGAAATGGATAATACATCCTTACTTATGTTTTCTTAGAGACACTAGATAGACCCTGTCTTCCTTTCATCTTTTTCTTGTGTTCACTCACGATCCCGAGGTAGCACCATGTTGCTGGGCTCACCACCTGCAGTAAACCCAGCAAGATCTGAGGGAAGGAAGATTGGGATTAAGAATGAGCTGTGGGATATTAGAGGTGTGAATCCAGAAGGAATTTGTTCACAGAGTAGAATAGAGTGCTGGGGTTGGGAAGAGGGACGTGAGGAAGACATCACTGGGAGGGCTGGAGAAAAGGCAGCCAAATGGGGGACCTGGGATATATTGCTACCATGACCTCCAGAAAGTGTAGAAATGGCCAAAGAAAGGAACAGACCAGCAGGGGGCTTTTGTGCTTTAGTCATAAGTGCAGTGGGTTGTGCATGTGATAGGTGATGTGCTGTAGTGCCAAAACTTTATGAAAATTTCCCTACGCCTGCTGTGTTCCTGCTTGGTCTATGCCAGTGCCTTCCCATTTTTCGTTCAGGGCCTTCTTTTCCTATTAAGGGCACGTGGATCTGACCCAACTCCCCCCACCCCCTGTGTGTGCGTATGTATATTTGAACTTCTATGATGCATTGTAATTATATATCATAGTGGGATCTATCATTACACAGTCATATATGCACACAATAAAACCATATGGCGAGTTCCCTTCCCCAGTACCTCCCTATTTCATTTCTTCTCACTTTAAAAATATTCTAATACTTTGGAGGTTTCTTATTATTTTTAGTCAATTTAAGTATTGGGTAGGCAATACCCCCATATGATTTGAAAACTGAGATGAAAGATTATGAAAAGTTTTTCTTCCATTTTTGTTCCTTATCTTCCACAGTTCCCACAGCAACCCCTGAAGGTAACAGTTATTGATTTCTTTTGTATTTTCCAGGGTTTCTGGGATGTTGTACATAACAAGCATAATTAATTATATAATTAAAATTAAAGTAAATATACATAAATTAAGTAAATTTTAAAATAGGTTAAAATTATATATTGTTTTGAAGCAAAATTGTTATTCATACAGAATGATATACATATAATAGCATCCTATTATATATTTAGTAGTAGTCATATTTAGTAGTCATCCGTATTTTCCATTTATATAAAAGATAGCATTCTTTTTACATTGTTGTGTTTTGCTTTGTTCACATAACAAAAATGCCCTCCCGTTTCAATACCTAGAGCACTTGCTCATTAATATTTTATGGGAGCAGGGTGTTCCATGGCGTGTTTGCATCGTAGCTTGTTTATTTAATCCCCATTGATGGACTTGGTGCTTGTTTTCTTCCTTTCATTATTACAGAGCTGCAACAAATGATCTTAAGCGTCATGTTTTGGGTGCAAGTCTATCTGTAGGATAAATTCCCAGAAATAGGCTTACTGGGTCAAAGGGTTTATGCATTTGTAATTTTGGTAGCCATTGCCAAATTGTGTTCCTCAGGAGCTGAAGTAATTTATACTCTCACCAGCAATGTTAGGAGCATGCCTGTTTTCCCACAGCCACACCGACAGCGTATGTTATTAAACTTTTGGATTTATGCCAACACGGTACATAAAAAAGGGTTTCTTACTATTTTAATTTGCATTTCTCTTATTATGAATGAGGTTAAGCATCCCATTATGCATTTAATAGGCATTTGTATTTCCCTTTTGGTGAACTGCATGATTGTGTCCTTTGTCCATTTTTCTATGGGTTTTTTGTCTTATTATTGATTGTTGTAGAGCTCTTTGTGTATGTATGTGTATTTCCATGTGTGTATGATTTTTATATGCATGTGTGTATTCTGTATGTAACTCACCTTTTTGTGATAAAGTTGCAGTTTTTTCCACTTAATTTCATTGTCTTCTGACTTGTTTTGGTGTCTTTTTGTTTGCTGTGTTTTTTGTTATGTCATGCAGAGTTTTTCTTCTGTGTGATGCTGATTTTTATGCAATTGAATTTATTGTCTTCTACTTTATGACTTTTAGATTCTTCATTCTGGTGGAAAAGATTTCTGTATTCCTTGGTTTTCTTCTATTTTTATGGCCTCCTTTTTAAAAACAGTGTTTTCTTATTTGGAGTTTATTTTGGCATAATGCATCATCTTACCCAACTTTGAAAGCAGTTGGGGAATCAGGCAGGATATCAGGAGAAATAAATGAAAAGAAATCATGGTGGGGGATATGGAAGAGGAGCAGAAAATTAAGATGCTGGCAGGAGAAGAAAGGTGAGAATTCATGACAAACGCCTTTGGAGGCTGGTAGCTATTATATATAATAAGTGGCATTTATTTGTGACAAATATTTTTAAAACTTCAGATGTACCTAGACATCATAATAACAGATCAGGAATCACATTTTTTTTGATTGCTTTACCATTGGTACATATCCCCAGCTCCTTTTTTATTTTGAAATAGGATCTTGCTAAGTTGCTGAGGTTATCCTTGAACTTGCAATTCTCCTGCCTCAACCTCTTGAGTCACTGGGAATTCAGGTGTACACTGCTACCTGCCTCATTTCTTTCTACAGTAATTGTTTAAAAACAATGTCTAGTACAAATATGGCTCAACATCTTAAGATTTGATAAATCTAGGGGAGAACATGAATGTTGTAGATTTACTAGGTTCAATTTTTATTTCTTTGTGCCCATAATTGAACTTTAAAATTAGGAATCAGGAACATGGGGTGAGCCTTGATTTCCTCACAGGTGTGCCCTCACTTATATCCGGTTACAGAGGTGGGTGTGAAGTCCAGGTTTTCTAACTCCTACCAAAGTTTTTTTATTTAGGTCATGGGCAGCTTCCTTTATCTTTGCACTTCAAACACACAGAACAAGAATTTCTGTGGCTTGTGTCACCTTTAAGATAAGAACAGTAAGTTCTTAGAGACATGAGAATAAGATGTTCCACCTTTTGAAATTCCTCACAGTCCTTCCATAATCGGGATTCTTGGTTTACACTCAGAAACCATCATTTGGGTCTGACTGAGATCTCCACTTTATGTTCACCAGGGTATTTTCTCTGGAACTGTGCAATGAATTTTAAGTAATTTATTCAATATTATTTATGGTTTGAATGTGAGGTGTCCCCCAAAGCTCACATGTGACAGACAGTTCAGCAAGGCTGAGGCGAAATGATTGTGTTATGAGGGCCTTAACCCAGTCAGTGACTCAGTACCCTAATAGGGATTAACTGATGACTGTAGGCTGGTAGGGTGTGCCTGGAAGAGGTGGGTGGCGGGGGTGGGTTTTTGGGGTATATATTTTGTATCTGGCTTGGAGTTTCTCTCTCTGCTCCCTGGAGTCATGCCTTCTGCCATGACGTTCAGTCTTGCCTCTTGCCCTGAGGAATGGAGCTGGCCTTCCAAGGACTAAGACCTCTGAAACCATGAGCCCCTCAATAAACTTTTCCTCTTAAAATTGTTCTTGTCAGGTCCTTTGGTCACAGCAATGAAAAAGCTGACTAAAACAAACACAGTGCAGGCACATTCTAGGTGCTGAAGGTGTGGCTCTGAAGACAGAATCTGTGCCCTCTTGGAGTTTACCTTCTGATGGAGGAGACAGGCAATAAACATGTCAGGAACTCTGTGAACTGTATAATCTCAGGTGACATAGTGATCTGAAGGAAGAAGGTAGGCAAAATAAGCAGATGGGGTAGAGTTCAGATGGTGTGGCCAGGGAAAGCCTTTCTCTGAGAAAGCACCTCATGTGCAAATGATGAACCAAGCCAAGGAAGGGAAGGCAGTCTAGGCGGAGGGAATGCCTGGCTTGAGCTGGGGAGGCAGAGAGGAGTGAACAGGAGGGCCCTTGGTTCTGCAGATTGAAAGCAGGGTGGAGGAGCAGCTAGAGCTTGGGACTGACCGGGCTGGCAGGATGGGGCCCAGTGCTGCTGGGCCTTTGTCCTCCCAGCCCCCACCCTGGCTGGTGTTGAACAGCACTCTCTCCAGTTGCCTTTCCACTCCGCACTTCGGTGCCTTCCTTTGTTTTCTACTTATTCTCATTTTAGAGCAGTGATAGGTGTTAGACCTCGTATGCTGCCCAAAGTTATAATAAAGTCTTCAAAGTCTCATTTCCTGTCCTGATAGGGACATCCAAAGTATAGGCTTTCCTCTGCCATCACCGAAGTCTGTGACCATGAGGACACCAAGGGGGTGGGGAGGCAGGAGCTGAGGAAAGAGGGTCTGCCTACTTTGATATTAATTCATCTGTAGTGGGTATGAAAAGGAAGGGGGAAAACATGAAGTATTGGGGCAGCTCTCTATAGTCTGAAATAATGGTTTTCCTCTTAGAGCTGCGCTCCTGACACAACGGGCCTCCCAGGCTCCATCTCGGCTTACCTGTTCCTCAGGTTCAGAAAAATGGCTGTCAATCTATTTTAAGCGAGGAAAATTGAGGATGGTTTTTCAGTGCTATTGCTGGCTTAGTTATGTCAAGCGATTTCTTCGAAGAGTAATAATAGATGCTGTCTTCAGAAATAGTTTAGTCACAAATGCCTAGTTCTTAAAGTTTATTCGCTTTCCTCCTGTGCTTTTTTCCTTCAGTCTTCTCTCCTACCCCTGGAATATAGTTTCTTCCAGAGATTTCTTCCCCTGGAGACTAGTGGACTGCGTTGCACTTCTGGTTTCCTTCCATAATCTTCTCTACCCCTCCGTCTCTTCCCCTAGAACTGCCATGCCAAAGCTTCTTTCAGGCACACCAGGTCAGAACTGTGGAACACATTGTCAGAAAAACTGAATGATGTCATGAGGAAAATAGTCAACCTGGGGGCAGCAATGTTAATAAGTCACCTCCTTCCCTTTTCCACCCTGACATTGGATAATTTATTTTTTAACCAGTCTTTACCAACCAAATGTTAACACATATGCCTGATTGTTAACCTCCTCTGGGCACCAAACCTGTTTTTTCTTGAGTGCAATAAGTGATTATCCAACTCATGCTGCTCTGAAAAAGAGGTTTTGTTTTAATAAGCAGTTTGCAGTTTGGCACACAATGCTGAGGAAAGCAACATTATCTCCAGCAGTAAACTCTGCAGTCATTGCAAAGCTTGACAAGAAAATGATTGAGTCTGTTTGTTATACCTTTGTGGGGCTGCCACTGCTGCTGCTGATGGAAATGTTGCTGTTTATTCAGCAATGCAATAACACTTTCTGTAATTTATGGATGCACATTCCCCAGATTACTAAAGGTAATATTGTTGACTAAAGGAAAGTATACGAATGGATAGTTTCAGTTGTTGCTGTCCTTATAAAAGTGATTGACTGTTCACTTTGCCCAGGAAAGAATTTGCACAGGCTTCATCCCCCTTAACAATTACAGATTTTCCTTCCTCTGACAGTTACAAATAACATGGCTTATCCTAAGTGGTAAAAATTTACTGATTCCATAGAAGTTCAAGCCAGAGGCTCTGTGGATCTTCTCTCCCTTATTTCCTGGCTAGCTTTCTTGTCTTGCCCCTGGGGGGCGCCAAATGAGCCAAGCCTGGACTTCTTGGTGGCCTTTAGCCGGGGAAGGTGGGACCTGATGATGTGGCTTATGGCCTCAGATGAGTGGCTTTACCTGTAAATGGAGCTGAGGGGGCTTTGGGGTGATCCTCAGCCTTCCCCTGTTGACTTTGGTGTGGACTTTGTCATGTGATCTCGGATGGTAGGAAAATAGCTTTTGATCAGGTGTTCTATGGAGAAGATTGGATCAAGTGGGTCCTTTTGTTCCAGCAAATGTAGACAGAGGTCTACAAGTAGTAGAAACCCAACTACTCTTCTCAAAGTATTGGTTGGAGGACTAAAAATATCTCAGGTTGTTATGAGCAGCTGGGAGGGAAGGGGAGAAAGTAGTCCTGAACCAGAGGGTCTGGTGCTAGGGTACTGGGGAGCCTAGCAATTGAGAGCTCTAGTGGTTTTCTCAGTGAGTGGTAGTGGGATTTTCTCCTAGACTACCAGGGAATACCACTGTGTTTTCAAGCGTGTTGGCCTCCCTGGACTGATACTAAAGATAGATATAATTCTGAGGTCCCAGATGGGCCCTTACTGAAATGGAGGAAAAAAGCAGCTCCATAAGAGGCCACTTGGGGCAAAAAGAACTTCATAGGCACCGAAGGCCAACGTATTTGAAAGTACTGCTCTTTCTTCCTAGGAAACAAGTAGTTAAAACATACACACAAATATAAGATACTGATAAGACATCATATGTTCAGCAAGTAAAATTTCCCTGGTTATTTTTTTCTGAGCACTCTCCCTGAGCCCCGGTGAGACTTAGCTGATCATGCTGTACTTGATAATGCCCTTGCCAGCACTGAAAGTTCTCCTACTTCAGAGAGGTGATCTGTTATTTCACTGGTCACAGCAGGGGACAGGGCAGCATATGTGAGTCAGTGTTTGTTAAATCTCTGTGATGGATGTCAAAAAGACATTGGTTAACAAAAATATTACTTATCATTTTGTTAGGCTGAATACGTGCTGTTGAAAAGGAAATGGTTAATACAGGAAAAATCTCTTAGTCTAGATAGATCCTGGCTTGAACATGAAATTTATCTGAGATACCTTGTTTTTTCCTATCCATGCCTTATCTGCTCCCATACATTCACCTTATGTTGTTGGAAGATGAAAAAGAAGACTGGTATATCTCATGTAAATTTTTATTCTCACCAATCTCATAGGTAATTGCTTGTTTTCCTTCCATCTCATTCTGCAAGGATTTACTATGTAGTTGTTTTTGATTTATGCCCTATCAATTATTTGTATATGAAAATTTTGTTTTCAGCTTCTTCATAAAAAAATCAAATTTTTCAAAATTGAAAAATGCTTGTGAAATGTAAACCCAGTTTTATTTGGTAACACCCGGTCATCAAAACACTTGTTCTTAGTCATACAACTAGTTACAAAATAATAGATTTGCTGATTTGTGTTCCTTGCTGGAAGCTGAAGTTCAGTCAGTTCAAATCAGTCTTGACATTAACCAAATTGGGATGGTTAATAACAAGAACACTACACTGGGTCTCAGATCACGTAATTGGGATAAGTCTACTCTTGATTATATTTTAGGGTCTAGCTAATGTTGACAATGGGTATGAGATCCTCTCCTCTGATTTAAATTTCACATTAGTCAACTAATAGTGATGCTAGCTATATTTCAGGCCTAAGTGTTCTCTTTTCTATAGATATTTAACATGTGTTCATATATTAGTGAATATATTGTATGTATCCATTATTTTTCTTTGTAATTCATACATTCTTTTTCTGAGTGGTAAATGATGTTAAGGCAATGAAAAATCATGTGTTTCTAAGTTAGTACATTTTTTCCCAGCACATTGGATGGCTTCATCAGCTAAGAAAGAAGCAAGTTGAAAGAGTAGATCAATTT
>PVKS010047443.1:0-12812 GCA_004027875.1 Aplodontia rufa | reverse complement strand
GTGAGAGAGAGAGACAAAGACAGAATCAATTTTATTTAGTTTTTCATGTGGCTTTCATTGCTCGGTAACTTGCTGGGGTGTGAACCTGCATATTGAAGCATGCCACGCAAGCGCTGTAACTGCTGACCCACCGCTCCAGCCCTGTCATTTATTCTTTGCTTTTAAATATGGATATTTAAGTTATGACATAACTTTGGAGGAAATTTTTAAAAATTTTTGATGTGATCCATACCATTATACATACTAACAGATGGTTTTATTTAATGGGGAATATTTGAGTATATCAAAATTTGTTACCCTGCTAAGCTCTTGAGGGTTATACATATATTGCTTTCAAAACTGACAATTATAAATAAACCTGTTATGAACATTCATATACAAATTTGCCTGTACTTATACTCATGCTTCTCTTACATAAATTCTAACAAGCATAATTTCTGGAACACGTGACAGGTATATGCTTAATTTCTTAAGAAAACTCTTCCAAAATAGTGTTAGTGTTTTACATTTGAATTTGTCTTATAAAGGCTTTGGTTTTTAAAATGCTTTTTGCTATGTTAAGTGTCATGATGATGTTGTTTTACTATTGATATTATTATCAAGTAGAACTTTTCAAATGTTTTTTCTCTGTCTATTAAGATAATTGTGAGCTAGTTTCTTAACTATTTTAGAAAGTTCAAGCATACCACCAGAAATATTGGATGTAGAGTTAATCAAGCTAATAAATATGTCTCATAAATAATTACACCTCTGCCTTTATTTTATTTGTTCTTGCAACATAACATAACATGAGGAGTATTCCTTTTTGGCTAAATATTATTTACTGGATTTTAGGACTCTGCTCTTTTCATTTCTTTCCAACTGAACGTACAATACTCTTTATGCAGCACTGAACCAGTCTCTTGTACCAAATGTTCCTTTTTTACCTGGTTGTGTTGGAGTCTAGGTGACCCAGGTCTTTGTGCTAGGATTTATGTCTTTGGCCTGCATTTACTACCAAGAAGATGTTATTCAGTTTTGAAATAATAAATATAAATTCTTAATTTCAAAATTTAAAATTCTTATCTCAGATCTCCTCCCAGAATACATTATTAAATATTCAACACCCTACTCAAGAATGTTACATGATATTTTAATGAGTAAATCAAACAAAGTAAATTCTTATGTTCCATTTAAAACCATCTCTAGCTCTTGCCTTTTAAATTTTAGTTAAATGGAAGTTCATCCTTTTGTTTTTGGGGTTTTTTTTTTTTGGAATAACACAAAGCTAACATAAAATGACAGCCTCAAGAACAGCAACAAAAAAATTGGAGTCAGCTTCAACCTACTTAATTTTGACATTTCTATAGTCAATCCAATTCTGTTAAGATTACCTTCAAAATGTGTTCAGACTCTGAACATGTTGCATAAACAGCACCACCATCTGCTATGTGGAATATTGTACTTGCTTTAAAAAAATCTGTATCTGGCTTTGCATTTGTGTTCACTGAAGTTTTCAATTTCAGCAAAAGATGTGTTTTCATATAAAGGTTCAATTGTGCAGGATAAATAAATTATGGAGATCTAATGTTTATATAGTATGGTGAATGTAGTTTAAGAATACTGTATTGTTTACTTGGAATTTTGCTAATGAGAACTTGAAATGTTGTCATCATAAAACATAGGTAAGGGGGCTGGGGCAGTGGCTCAGTGGTTACAGCGCTTGCCTGGCATTCGTGAAGACACAGGTTCAAACCCTAGCACCACGTACACAAGAAAGTGTAGAGCATTGAAAGCCACATGAAAAACTAAAAAATAAAATTGATTATCTCTCTCTCTCTTGCTGTCCTTCTCTCTTAAAAACAAACAAACAGAAAAAAAACAGATAACTATGTGAAAGATGGACATGTTAATTAGCTTAATTTTGGTAGTTCTGTGTGTATATACCTTAAAAATGTACATTTTTGTCAATTAAACCTCAGTACAGGTGTGAGGAAAATAAAAATTTAATATGTCAGATTCAGGTGTGAAATCTCTGTGTGAAACCCACTTTGGTCCTTTATTTAACTAAGAACAAAAGTGCAGTGGCTCAGCAATCAGAATGCTTGCCTGGAATCCATGAGGACCTGGGTTCAAACCCCAACATCATATACTCAACTGTCAGAAAAATGAAGGCCAGATGAAAAAATAGATGATTTTTTTTATTCCCTTTCTCTCTCTCTTTCTCCCTCTCTCTTAAATAGAGAGAGGGAGAAAGAGAGAGAGAAATGTTATAATCACCAAAAAAGCCCTGTACCTGTTTTCCTTATTCCCACCTCTTATGAGTTTCTCTTGCTCACTCACAACATATAGTTGCACTGATCTTTTGCTCATTCTAGGATACTTACCTATATCAAAGCCTTTGAGCTGATGATTCATTTTAACTAAATTGCTTCTTCACATGTTGTCTCAAATATAAAATTTTTCTGCATACCGTCTTATTTAAAACAAAAAAGAACCCACTTCTCAAATCAGAAAATTACATTGTCTTTACCTTCCTAAATAATAAACTTGAAGTGTCAATAATTAAGTAAGGCTATTGAAAAAGAAAATAGAAAAGAAATGTGTTTTATGAAAATTATTGGTAACCTGCTCATAAAAAAAATCTATCAAAATTCTAAGGCATTGTAACCACCTGTTTAGATTAAATCATTTGTTTCTCCTTCAGAAGTAAAATGATGCCCAGGTACTCAGGAACTAGGAACCAGAATTTTAGTATTGTCATTATTATATACACATACTATGCTGAAGATATTTCTAAATGCTTATTTTAAATCCAACCAACCAGAACATGAAAGCAGTTCTTAGATCAGAATATCGAACAATGTTATGCAATATGCAGAGAGGTACATTGGTGTACAATATCGGTAACAATCAAAGAATATTCCCATTCTCAACACAGGGGGCCTAAATATGTATAATTGAGCAGTAATTTCAATTATCACAGATCAATGTTTGTGTATTTCCTATTTCTTTCTTCTTTCCTTCCTTCCTTCTTCCTTTATTTCTCCTTTTTTTTTTTCTTTCTTCTTTCTTTTGCAGTTGTAAGGATCCATCCTAGGGCCTTGCACATGCTAGGTAGATGCTGTACTGAGCTATACTGGCAACACCCTTACCTTACTCAATGATGTTTTTATTATAGTTATCTTATCCTTGTTCAGCTTTTTATACCAACAGTTCATTACTGATAATTTGTATTTTAAATTCATGCCACTTGATTCAGAAGTCAAAAAAGCCACTGTTCTGACAGATATAATTGTGCAGTAGCACAAACAAATAAATATGGGTCATCTATAGATTTTGATTGAAACATTCAAGGCTCAATGTCTTAAGTTGAGTTTAAATTTTCTCTCAAAGAAGCTTGTGCATTTTCCATTAGAAAATATTAAATATTTGACTACTAGACTAGTAAACTATAGTAGTTATCACAATTATTAAAATTTGATTCTATTCTCCTCCAAGAAAACGTATAATTTTGCTTTCTGATATAGTAGAAATGCTTTCATAGGTCAATGAAATAAAAGCTGAGTTGATGTATGTCAATCTTGGGTGGCAACTTTAATAGCCAAACTGAATTATCCACATTGTCTTCTTCATGTGGTGGTCACTTGAGCAACTGAAAGATAACTCCTTAATGGATTATTCAACTTGTTGGGCACTGTGCAAAGACAAACGCTGCGCCAAACGCCATGACACTTCTCCTCTTAAGTTTCCTTTTTCATACTTCGTCCACTCTGAGCAAAAAAGAGCACACGCCTGAGGGCTGCTTCCTCTTTCTTTCTGTACCTTCCAGTTGGTGATAGCTGACAACACCAACATAGCAGTCCCTCATTGGCTGGGATAAGCCAGTCTGCCACTTCACCATTGGTTCCTTGGCTGTCTCCCCTCTCTATAAAAATTCATGTGCCTTGGAAATAAACGGATTCTGAGCTGCCATCCACTGTCTGTGGCTGGCTCATTTCCCCGGCCAAGAGGGAAGGGATTTCCAGCGAGGGGGGATCCAGATTTCGGCCTCGGCACTCACCCTCCTGATCGGCTCCCAGGGGATGATCCAGCTCATCCGGATTGTCTCACCCACCTTCAGGGACCCCTGAAGTAGTGACATCAAGTGGCTAGTGTAAGTGAGCTTCTCTGAAGAGCCAGGTTGAACATGAAGCTATGTCTAGTAATAAACTTGCATTATATTAAGCTACTGGCATTTGGAAGATGGCTGTGACCATTAACATTGCCTGTCCTATTCTGACTGATAGACTAAATTATTACATTTAGTTACTTGGTTTATTTGCTTTCTAAGCCTAAGAATATATACTTTATGAAGCTATAGACTTTTGTCTGTAGGTTGCCTCTATATTTATAGTATTAAAAAGTGTGATATAGTAAGTATGTGCTTGATAAATGAATGAGTAAATGAAAATAGGGTCAGGGATTTCTTTCACTGTAAAAGGAGAGAAGGCACATTAGAAGGCAATAATTTCAGGAATGCGTATAGATTTGGGGGAGTACATTAGATTTCTGTTTTCTCAATGAAGTAAAAATTGTTCACTAAAAAAGGAGTCCAATTAAGCTTATGTATTACATAATTGAGTGAATAAAACTTTGAAGCAATATTATACCTGGTATTACAAATACTTAGAAGTTATTCATATGCAGTTGAGGGCATCAACTTATTTGATAATGATTAAAATATATATTGCAAAGCAGTGTAAATATATGCCTTGTACTTAAATTGCGTATTTTTTAACGTGATTTTAACCAAGATCATTAAAGTTTATTATGAGTTTTCTCTTAAAATATTAAATTGTAGTTTAAAGTTTTTTCAAACAATGATTTAGTAACATGGATGCATTCACTTCATCCATTTCTTAAGACTTATAAACATCATTCATTCTCTCTGAAGGGATGGAGATGTTTTCATTAATGGAACAACATCTGTTCCTTCAGAAGTAATGACTTCCCCGTAGAACAATTAATAAAATATTGCCACTAAACACAGCTGGTAAATTGTTAATAAAAATATAACAAATTAAAGTGGAAACAACTAGACATAATAAATACGAAGAGAATATAGTATGTAAATATATTATTTTTTCCTAAAGTCAATTAAACTGGAGTTTTTAATTCTTAACCTACATTTAGCATACTTTTCAATAATAGCACTTTGGTTATTGGAAAATGAAAATAATTAGTATCATTTTATACTTATAAAATAAATTGTTAGATTTAATAAATTAAATATAGACTGGGCAAAAACCTAGTAAACTGAAATGCTATTTCTCTGTGGTATATGGAACATAAAAATGATTAACTCAATAAATAAAAGTCAGTGTTTATTTATTGCTATCTACTTATCTATCTATCAAAAAATCGGTATAAAAATGAAATTAACTGGATCAGGTTTGAAAGGCTCTATTGGGTTTAAATATTAGAATTAATTTATTAAGGCTAGTAGAATCAGTGAAGACTTTGAAAGAGAAGTAAAATGATTAAAACAACATTGGAAAAAAATTATTTGAGCCTATGTAGGAAAAACTGCACAAAGTAGAAGCAACAGAATAAACTAAGACTAGTTGCTTAACAAAACTTGAAATTTCACTTCTTTGACATGACTGCAGTAACTTTAGAACAGCAATACTTAACCTTAGTACTTTTAACATATGGACCAGAAGACTATTTGTGGGACAAGTAGTGATCCCTGTACCTTGTCAACTGCTTTACTTGAAGGGCTGGATGGGAGATATCAGTGTGTGTTTGTTTCCAATTTAAACCACTGTGTTACAGTGAAGAATTCTTTGATATATGTACTTAACCATTTCAAAATTACAAATTTAAGGGCCTTTATTTAAACAGGAAATTCCACCATTTAACCCATATTTTTTCATTTGCAGTGTATCTTAATTGATGCTTTTTTCAGAAACCTTGTAATATTTTCACATAGGAGTATATTTCTTCTCATGTGTTCCAATGTTAAGCTTCAGCAATTTATACTCTTACATTTAGTTATTTATATGACAATTTATAAAAGATAAAGATTGTGTTGTGTATATCTGCTTCATAGTAGTACTTGTCAATGTCTCAACATAGTGGATTTTACATCTATATACACATAAACATATATATATATATACACATAATTAAATATATACATAATTAAATAATTACAGAAATTTGGAAAAATAGAGGAAAAGCATTTATCATTTTGTTCCATCATCTAACTTACTGATAAGTTTAATGATGGTCAGAAATATTAAATATATTTTCTGATTTTTCACACCTGATTTCTTAGACAACCATATATAGGGTAATTCTGTCTTCTTGTGTTCTCAAGACATAAATTTTTTGCTTAATTGCTCTACCTTCTTTTTGATCCATCATATTTAAATAAGAATCCTGCATTTGTTTTCTAAATGTACATGAAATTCACTTATCCATTTCTCCTTGTTTGCAATGACAGTGCTATAATCCAGGTATTACCATTTCCCCATCTCCTTCCCAGAAGACTGTAGGCCAATCTCAATGGAAATTCTTACCTCTATGTGTTCTTTGCACTATGTTCCATCCAAGTGGATGTTGACTTGCTTGAAACCCTTCTACATATTTCTATTGATTTTAGAATAATGTGAAAACTCTTTTATATGACTTTGAATTTTAGTGTTTTTAAAGTTCACATTTGTCATTCTCCAGCTGACATTTTAGGTTCCATTTTTTCCCCTCATTTCTTTTGGGTCTTCGGGCATATGTATAACCAGTATCTTCTGACTGAGCTACAGCCCCCTGTTTGATCACTGTTGGTTCTTGATAACTTTTATCTGCATCCTGCTCTCAACACAGACATCAGTTTCTGAAGAAAGCTCTCCCTGACCTGTTGCTATCAGGCCTACTTCCATAGATCAGGTTTTCATGTTTTAAACATGTGACATGCTGGAGTAATTCATTGTTTGTTATTTTCTTTGCACTATAAACTTAGAGTGTCTGTGTCTGTCTTATTTCATTTTTACACAGTCCTTTGGCACTGCTCAATTCTTACTTCTAAATGAATAATGTTTACTATGAGCAATAAATAATTGATTGCCATTTGTCAAACACTAGGCTAAGTGTTTTGCATTCATTTTCACATGAAGAAGTTAAAGTCAATGTTTAAGACTCATAAGTAACTTTTCAAGTCCCAAAGATAACAAATGGGAAACACCAAACACAGGATCATATGTTCAACCTCTGTGCTTTTTACCAAGGCAAAAATTCTGAAATAATTCTAAACTAAGAAAAGGATCTATTTTATGTCAAATTAAATGCTTTTCAGTTTGCTTTACCTTGAGAGAAACCTTAATTACTTCTTACTGGTATTGCTATAAACCTTCCAATTTCATCATTGTAACCCTTTATTCTAAAGATGCAATCAAGTGGTAATGATATTTTTTGGCTTTTAATTTTTGACATGCTCTTTTTACCAAATGGTAAACTGTATCTCCCTCATGTTTTTCTGAACATTGCATTAAAAGTAAAAATTAAATGTATTCACATATTCCATGTGTCAACATATTCTTGAATTGTCATCTGAGATCAAACCACAGGTGTATTAAATGAAAATCAATATATTACTTCCTTTCATTCTCTAAGTATAGTATAAATATAATTTCATCTAAACCCTGACACACTTTTACTCCTGCAGATCATTGTTTCAGGTTACTATAATTTAACTTTAGCCTGTACTGTTTTTATTAGTATATTTATATCTTTAGTGTACTGCTATCCTGGAGATACATTTTTTTAATCTGAAATTTTTAAATGTCCCTTCTGAAACTCTTAGTTACAAATACACCTGTCCTCATTATTATCTTAACATTGGCTAAAGTGGAAACATGGTCACTTTTTGAAGAGTTCCCATAATAGAAACACCCTAAGCACTGGCTACTTTTTGGTGAGATAGCCCAGTATACCAATTTCACTGGGTATATATGAGTTACTGAAGTTCCTAGTCTTATAATAATTTTTATGGGTCTCAATGCTATGTTAAGAGCCAAACATCAAATGAAAACTACAAGATTGAATCTGCAATTTACATTAACATATCAAGAATTATTTGTGGAGTCCCAGAGGTACTTCAAGATGGCGTTCATCCCACCATCACTGACTCCCAGAAGCTCCTGGCCTCACGCTGCAGGACAGCACCCAGATTCCCATGGTAGGACAAATCACCCAGTGCAGGGGAACATTATCCCCCTCTAATTTCTTTAACTCCAAAGGAATAATGTAGTCCATTAAGGAATATAAAGTAGAGCTTAGTGGAGTCTGTGGCACTCTGCCTCACACCTGGGGGGAGGTAAGCTACTCCAGAGGGGAGGAAACGGAGCAAGTTTCCTAACCAAATACCCTAACCCTGCTGGCTATGAACTGCCTGATCTGACATCTCTTAATTTATATAATCTTGCATAAAGCACTGGGAATTAATTGTTCACATTAGCAAACTTGCAGCTCTCCTTTCGAGCGGGGGCCACCATTGTATGTTTCCCTGAGGGCGGGGCGGGTTGCTCAGCAAAAAAAGTGATCTTGGGCCCTTAGACACCATGGCCAGAAAACCAGAATCTATCACCCGAGATTAGGCCCTTCCCCAAAGGGTCTGCGTGGTGCTGGGAGTTCATGCTCCACCTTTGTTTGCCACCCAAGGAGCCGGGGAAGGAGAAAATTCGGCACAAGATCTTTAACTCAATCACAGTGGACAATAATTCTCCACCGGTGCACTCAGGTTATAAGAGCTTATTTTAAAGTTCTTTAACATAAGTGCTCGCACCAGCATTGAGATCGGGGCTGGTAGGTGTCCCCCAGCAGCATTACTGGTCCTCAGTCCCCATGATCAGAAACAGAAGTTACCACCCCCACACCAAAAGGCCATCTGCCCTGGGGCTGTATGGAACTGCCATTCATCTCTCCAGCTTGCCAACCTCTTGGTTGACAACCTTCTGCCCTTCTGCTGCCCCACTTCTTGCCCAAATAGGAGGAGCCTGTGAACAGAACATCTCTCTAAAGGGGATCCTCTGCTTTAGCCTCTGCTTGATATCTGCCTCAGGAAGCTTTGAATATATGGGGCAGCACGGACTTCCTCTTAGAAGCTGAGCTCCTTGCATAGCCAAGGCTTCATAGGCCTTGAACTCTCTAGGTAGGTGCCTCCTAGTACTTGCAACTGAGAATCACATAAGCACTGGCATGATCTGAACCATCTTCCACTGGTTTTAGGCAACCCTACAGAGCAGCTCTTGGGACTTCTGAAGATCACAAGACATGCAGAGTGGGCCACCAGTGATCCTGAAGAAGCGAGGCTGAGGCTAGCCACCCTCCTTGGATCAGTCAGAGACCCACTCATCTACACTAGGATCAACTCAATTGTCTATAACTTCTGAGCCCCAGGTCCAAGAGATTTCTAGAGTGTGGATAGGCAGAAAGCAACCATCTCAGGATTACAGCCCAAGGAGAGCTGAATACCCCTTTGCAACAGAAAAATTTGAGGAGGTTCTCTAAGAAAAATCAGGCCATTGGAATTAACAAAAAGCTTCTCCTCCAACAAGCTCAACTCCGAAGAATCCCCAGCTTGATGTCAGATTTGAACACACCTGCCCATAGTACATACTCCCTGACCTAGGGGGCAGAAAAATTCAGAACTTTACCAACTAGTTTTCTTTTTTTGTTTACCTCTTCATTTTTTCTTCATTTCTTCATTTTTTCTTCATTTGTTCATTTTTTTCTTCTTCGTTTTTTTAAAAACAGGAATCTGGCTAGAATATATTATTTAAAAATTTTTAACATTACTGTGTGGTCTTTTTCTCTTTTCTCCTTTCTTGCTTTGTGAATAATACTGAATTTGGTGTTGGTGGATGTAAATATTTATCCATGCGTATGTATTGGTGATTGGCTCTTATTTTCTCTGTGTTTTCTTGAACCCTACTGCTATCCCTATAACATTGGGTTCTGATCAGGAAAACATTTCATGATAACAAGATAGCCTTAGCCCCTGGTGAGTGAAGATAACCATGCCCCATACTAACCTCTTCCTCCACTATAGTCTGGTAATCCCTAAATATAAGCATCTTTCTCTCATTCTCACCCCAAGTCTTTACCCTACCCACACCCCATTTCTATATTTTCCTTAGTCTTAATAGAATAACCTATTTCCCCCTAATCCCTTGTTCCCCTATACTCTAAAGCAGGTGTGATTTTATACCTCCCCAATTCACCTCCTTGATTTCCTAGTCATTCCTTCTCCCCAAATTCAGAGAGACCCTACTACCTGAAGAAGAAGACATGCTTCAAAATGGGTACTTGCTTGCTTTCATAATATACAGTGAGAGTTCTCTCAAAGAAAGCTGCTACTACTGGTGCTAATCATCAGCTCATCTGTTTTAGTTGAAATGGACTACTATTTGCACCTATAGCCTCTCAATTTCTCACAGAATTGTCTGGCATCTTTAGGTCTGTATTGATCAAATAGCTCCCCTTCACAATGAAGCAAAACCATAAGAAGCCCCAATTACTCCACCAAGAGTCAAAATAAAAGACAAGCTCTCTGACTCAGAAAATGAAGAAAAGAGGAATTAACTCCCCTCCTCAGTGCCACAGGACCCAAGGACTCCATAGCAGGGGCCCTAAATGAAAACTAAAGACATTGTATCAGAATTATGATTAGTAATGCAATCAGAGTAAAGAGATGAAATAAGACAAGAGATCAGAGGACAATTTCAAGAGATGAGAGACAACTTCAACAGGGAAATTAGGGAACACTTCCATGAGATGAAAGATCAGCTATACAAAGATACTGACATTCTGAAAAGAGATGTAGCAGAGCCATCAGGATTGAAAAACACGATTAACCAATTCAAATCTTCACTGGATGATACCGACACCAGAGTATACTCCACTGAGAATAGAACTTCAGCCCTTGAAGAATGAGTATTGGACAATGAGGATCGCCTAAACAGTGTAGAAATCAAAGAAGAAAAACAAAATAAACAGCTTATATTATATAATCAGAACATCCAAGTAATATTTGATGAGAGGAGGCGTAATAATCTGAGAATCATTGGCCTGGAGGAAAATCCCAAACAGCAAACAAGAGGCTTCAAGAACCTTTTAAGCAAAATCGTGAGAACTTCATTCAATTTACTATTGATCTGGAATACCACCTCCAAGATGCTTATAGAACACCAAATAAACTTAATCAATTGAGAAACTCACCAAGACATGTCACATATAAAATGAATAACAGAGAAATTAAAGAGAGAATTCTAAAAGCTGCTAGAGGCAGCTATTTTTCACGTTCAGAGGCAAACCAATTTGGATCACTATGGATTTTTCAGAGCAAAAAACGAAGTCCAGAAGAGCTTGGAACAATATCTTTCAAGTGTTAAAAAATAACAACTTCCACTCAACGATATTATACCCTGCAAAACTCAGCTTCAAATATCACAGGGAAATTAAATACTTCAATGATAAACTCAAGTTAACAAGATACATGAACACAAATCCTACTCTACAAAATATTCTCAAAGATGTTCTAAATTCAGAAGAAATTGCCAATGATATCCTAAATCCATAAACAAGGGCAAGTCAATAATATTATGCAGAAGATGACTTCCAAGATGACTCAAAATTCTGTAATTGATACAAAGTCAGAGACATAGCCTCCCATATCTATTCTAACTTTGAATTTGAATGGTCTCAATGCCCCAATTAAAAGACACAGACTGGCACACTGGATCAAAAAAACAAAATCCAAAAATATGTTGCCTGCAAGAGACACATTTGACACTCAAAAATAGACACAGGCTGAAATATAAAGGATGGGAAAATGTCTACAAAGCCTGTGGCCCAAAAAAGCAAGCTGGTGTGGTGATTCTAATTTCTGATAAAATCAATTTCCAACTAAAACAAGTCAGAAAGGACAAAGAGGGTCACTTTATCATACTAAAAGGGACAGTCCATCAAGAAGATATAATGTTAATTAACATGTATGCCCCCAATTACAACCCCCCCAAATTTATGGAAAAATATTTAAGGAATTAATTCCCTCATTGACCTCAACACAATAATTCTGGGGGACTTCAACACACCACTATCAAGTCTAGAGAGATCATCAAAGCAAAAATTCAATAAAGACACCTCCAATCTGAACAACTCTATAAATCAATTGGGCTTAACAGACATTTACAGAATATTCCATCCTAAAACAGTTGAATTTACCTTCTTCTCAGGGGCTCATGGATCCTTCTCTAAAATAGACCACATCCTACTTTACTGGGATAATCTTATCAAATATAAAAAAGTGGATATAATCCCATGTATTCTGTCAGATCATAATGCTATGATCTTAGCAATCAGCAACAAGAGAAACAACAGAAACTACTCAAATACTTGGCAATTCAATAACTACTTCTTAAACAAAGGATGGGTAAAAGAGGAAATGACAGCAAAAATTAAGAATTCTTGGAATTGAACGAGAATGAGGAAACAACATACCAAAACCTCTGGGACAGTATAAAGACATTCTTAAGAGTTTAATTTATAGCACCAAGTGCATACATCAAAAATCTAGAATGATATCACATAAATAACCTTATGCTTCAACTCAAATGACTACAAAAGGAGGAACAGTCCAACCCCAAATCTAACAGAAGACAGGAAATTACCAAAATGAGAGCTGAAATCAATGAAATTGATTTAAACAACAATAACAACAAAAAACTATACAAACTATTAACAAAACTAAGAGTTGGTTCTTTGAAAGAGTGAACAAAATCAACAGACCCCTT
>PVKS010047442.1:0-12820 GCA_004027875.1 Aplodontia rufa | reverse complement strand
TCCCTCTTTCTTTAAAAAACAAAAGAACAATAGAGGAATTTAACCACTGATTTGAACTATTTGAAGAATTAGTGAACTTGAACATACAAGAGTTTATGCAAGCTGAAGAACATATTTTAAAAAAAAGAAAAATGAACAGAGCCTCAGAGAAAGTGTGGAGCAAATTATGTGTAATAGTAATACCAAAAAAAAAAAAAAAGAGAAGAAAGACAGGATAAGAAAATAAAAATAATGGCTGAAAACTTCCCTAATTTATTAAAAAATTAACTATACACCCAGAAAGCTCAACAACCTTCAAACAATGTAAACACAAAGAGATCCACAGACAAGCCATTATGAAAATGTTGAAAAAAATAAGAAAATCTTGAAAGCAGCAACAAAAAAGTAATGTTGTAACTTACAAGGGAATTCCAATAAAATTAATAGCTGCTACAGCAGCAGTAACAACCAATGCTTCTAGTCAGTAAGGCGAAGTATTCAAAGGGCTCAGGGAAAAAACTGCCAATGAATGATGCTATATTCAGCGAAGCTGTTTCAGAAATGAAGGTGGGGGCTGGAGCGGTGGCTCAGCTGTTTCGGAGCTTGCCTGGCAAGCACAAGGACCCGGGTTCAAACCCCAGCACCACATACACAACTAAGTGTTGGAGCAACTAAGGCCATGTGAAAAACTAAATAAAGTTGTTTCTCTCTTTCTCTCTCTCACTGTCTCTCTCTCTTTAAAAAAAAAAATGAACGTGAATTAAAGATCGACAGAAACATTAACTAAATTTGTGGCTAGCATACCGGCCTTACAAGAAATACTGAAGGAAGTTCTTCACCTTGAAAGTCAATGACTCCAGGGCTGGGGCGGTGGCTCAGTGGTTGGAGTACTTGTCTGGCGTATGCAAGGATGTGAGTTCAAACTCCGGCACCACGTACATAACAAAGTGTTGGAGCAACAAAAGCCACGTGAAAAACTAAATAAAATTCTCTCTTTCTCTCTTCCCCTCTCTCTTTAAAATAAATAAGGTTGCTTCAAAAAAAAAAAAAGCAAATTTATTGACTCCAAATAGCAATTTTAACTCCAGTGAAAAACAAAGATTACCAGTGAAAAGTTGACTATGAAATGATGAAAATATAAAAATGCACATTTTCTCCTTTCTTCATATAACTTATTTAAAAATCTGTATAAAATAATATGCGTATAATTTAATGTGGGGTCTAACAGAGAAAAGAACTATACGTATAAAATATTTGCCAATAACAACATAAAGGAGTTGGGTGAGAGCAAAGTTGTATTTGGCTGAAGTTATGACCACAGATGGTAAAGTAATAGTTACAAAAATACATCGTGTTTAAAACATTAATTGTATATAATTAATATATAAATATATATACATATAGCACAAAAAGAAGGAAAACAGAGCTGTGTAAGTTTGCCTTTCTATATGTCACTTGAATTAAACTAATATAGATCCAAAGTTGATTCTGATAAATGTCTGCAGTAAACCTTAGAACAGTCACACACACACACCCCCCCAAAAAATTAGTGAAAAGGTCTGGAGCAGTGGCTCAGCAGTTGGAGCACTTGCCTGGTGTGCAGAAGAACCCAAGTTCAAATCCCAGTAACACATACATAACTGTCAGAGAAACAAAGGCTAGATGAGAAAAATAAATAAAATTGATTTTCTCTGTTTCTCTCTCTCTCTTTCTCTCTCTCATTCTTCTCTCCTTAAAAAAAAAAGTAGTGGTGCTGGAGCGGTGGTTTGGTAGTTATGGTACTTGCCCAGCATGCGCAAGTACACAGGTTCAAACCCCAGCACCCACGTACACAACTAACTGTCAGAGCAATGAAAGCCATGTGAAAAGCTCAAAAAAATTTGATTCTCTCCCCCCACCTCTCTCTCATTGTTCTCCTCTCTTAAAAAAAAAAAGTAGTGAGAAAGTCATTGAAAATGCTGCTTTAGAAAATGTTTAATTCTGAGGGGCTGGAGCAGTGGCTCAGTGGTTACAGTGCTTGCCTGGCATGCACAAGGATTCGGTTCAAATCCCAGCACCACGTACACAACGAACTGTTGCAGCAAGGAAGGCCAAATGAAAAACTAAATAAAATTGATTTGCTCTTTCTCTCTCTCTCACTGTCCCTCTCTCTTAAAAAAAAAAAAAGTTTTATTCTGCAACTCTTATTTCTCAATTTTAGATAAAATTTTCCTAAAATGAATAATGAGAACTAGGGTCTCTTAGACAATTCCCTGCAAATATGTTTGCCTTCTTCCATGGTCCCAATATAGTTATATTAACTGTATTCACACCTCTAAGTCATAAAAGCATTTTTATATAATTTTTATGGAGTTAATATTTTCTTCCTGTTTTCTCTGTATATGTAAAATATGTATCTGCAAATTCTATAACAAAACACATATGTACCCATACCAGCACAGAGTTATACAGGGGATGAGGGACAAAAGATGCTCAAGTATGAAAATGGTTTTTTTTCAGGGCTGAGGACCGAACTTGGAGCCTTGAGCATCTAGGCAAGAGCTCTGCCACTGAGCTAAATCCCCAACCCCTCAAATATGAAAATAAGAGTAGAGTAAAAGAGATTAAATCATCTGGGGGGATGTTGCTTGCAATCAAACCCAGGGGTGCTTAGCCACTGAGCCAACATCCCCAGCCTTTTTTTTTTTTTTTATTTTTTTTTATTTTGAGGTAGAGTCTCAAGTTGCTTAGGGTCTTGCTAAATTGCTAAGGCTGGCACCAAACTTGCAATCCTCTTGCCTCAGCCTTTCCAATTGCTGGGATTACAGGTGTGTGCAGTGACTTGATTAAATCATTTTTAATAATAAAAAAGAAACCAACAGTATCATTGCCCAATTTACAGAATTTAGTGTTATGGTTTGAATATGAGGTGTCCTCCTGTGTTAATGCAGGACTGTTTGGAGGTGAAATGATTGGATGGTAAGAGTCATAACCTAATTAGTCCATTCTAGTTTGAATGGACTGAGTGGTAACTGTAGGCAGGTAGAATTGGAGGAGGTAGGTCACTGGGGGCATGCCCTGGAAGGGTGCAAGTTTCCTCTGGCCCTTCACCCCATTCTCTTTCTCTGTTTCCTGGCTACCATCGAGTGAGTTGCTGCATCCTTTGTCATGATATCCTGCCTCATTGTGGACCAGAGCAATGGACTTGTTTATCTGTGAACTGAGACCTCTGAAACCATGAACCCCAAATGAAATTTCCTCCTCTAAGTTGTTGTTATCAGAGATTTTTGTCATAGTGATGGAAAATTGAGTAAAACAGCAATACTACAATATCCCCAAAAAAATGGAGTAAGAAAAGTATAAACAAGTGCTGTGTTAAAAAATTTTTTGAAGTGCTATGCAAGTATACAGGAGCATGGGATTAAATATGATTATAAGAATGAGGTAGCCTTTTTGAAAGAGATGAAATTAAATGGGTTCCTTAATTAGGATTTTGACTGGTAAAGGATGAAAGAAAGGCATTTTAGGCAAGTGGATTGGCATAGGCATAGTCAGTACAGAAGTACAAAATGATCACTATTGTAGAGGGTGGCAAGTATTTGTGAGACAGGCTTTGGGTGTGTCAAAGATATGATGGGATCTAATCAGATCTGATTCTGGAAAGTTCATTCTAATGGCCATATCTGGAATAGACGAAGTTGGGGGATATGGTAGCAAGGCAGAGTTAGAAAGTAAATGTTTTTAAGTCTTGGGATCACATTTTCCATTTCTTTCCCATTTCCCTTAGTACCTACTATGAAATTTTGAACAAAGTGGAGTCTCAGTAGATAACATTGTTGACTTAGAGATTGTGTTCACTACAATGAATGAAGACAGAAAAGAACAAAGGAGGAAAAGTGAAGAGAGAAAGTGGCACATTCAGAGGAAATTGATAAATGGAAGGGAACAGGGCTAGACAAATTCTTCTAGCCTATTTTCTATTCCTTCTGTGGAAAAAAACCCATATGACGGGTCCAATAATTTTTTTATTTGAAATCTCCCCATTCTCTGTTCTAAATCTCCTTTTGAATTAGCTGCTGTTTTTACTTCTTCATTTGAAAATTAGAAATCTTAGACTAGACTTAGCTAAGAAAGACTCCTGGTATACCACTTGGTCAATATCAGAGAAATGTCTACAACAAAATAAATAGAAAACACAAAATAAGCAAATTTCAACAACCAAAATATTACCTCAATAACAAAAAAATATGACCAACATGCAATTTTCACTTATTATTGAAAAATTAATGGCAACTCTCATGGATAAGTAGGTAGCATTAAAGTGGTGGTTCGTAAACTAGACTGAGTTTAAGAATCACTACTACCAGCCTGGGAATGGGATGCTCAGGTCCCCCTTGAAAAACTTGCTATTCATGTACAAAGACTATAGTTAGCTGATATCCCCAAACTATTAGCTAGTTCAGGGTTTGCCTCAGTTTCTGAGCAGAAATCATCCTCATCTTGGTGCAGTCCCTTACCAATGATTGAACAAGGCAGTGGTACAAGGGGGCTATCCATTTCTTGCCCATGGTGGGATTCCACTGATTTGTTGCAAAGATCCCATTTGGGATGAGATTGATATTTTTAGAACTGCCTTGCAGATCTCCTCCTTAATTCTGTTTTCTCTCTCTACTTCCATAGGCATTGTACCCTCCGCTGGCCATGGAGATCGCCCCACTTTGACCTCCTTCATGAGAACCTGCTATGGAGAACACTGCAGACACAACCACCAACTGCCACCTGGCTGAGTCTGCTACAGCTTCATGCTGAGGCCATCCTTTCTTCAGGCTGTCCCCAGTCAATGACTGAGCACAGTGGGTGAGCTACTATTGGCTATTCTTGCTCAGAGAAGGACTCCTCTCATGCAGACCCTTTGCTCAGAGTTGGGACTTTCTCACAACTTTGCAGTAATTTGAGACTCTTCCTATGCAATTTTCCCTTCCCCATTTCTGTTCACAACAAAAGTGTGAATATCAGGCCTATACTACAATCTGAAAACTCTTCTCATCTGTTCTTGCTCCTTCTTCCTTTGCTGTTTGAAAATATTTCCTCAAAATAAGCCACTGTATCTCTGCTTTCAGAGAACCAAAACTGATAAAGGTGTAACTAAGAAAGGTCTAAGAAAAAAGGAGATTAGATAGGGTTTGGGGATTGGTTCACTCACTGTCCAGATGGCAAGAAGGAGCACATTCCAAGTGGAATGTGAGCTACAGGATCGTCCTTGGCATAAAGTGGTAACCTAACGAAGAGTTCACCAGTAGTATCTTGGGAAGTGTGATGACTCTGCAGGTCAGTGCTAACAGTGGGAGAGCTGGTCACAGAGCTGCTCATTACTATCCATGGGACTGAGGTAATAGAGGCAGGTGTCACAATTACTCTAATGACTGGCAAGCTTGAAGAGGCAGCCAAGGGACCTTAACCCCTAGAGAGCTGCAGAGAAAGCAAACAGTACATGAAATTCCTAGGGCAAAATAAATGGGCTGCTAATGAGTCCTACTATTACAACCAGAAAAGGTCAGAATGGAAGAGAGGAAAGCCAAGGATTGAGATGGAAGCAGAAGAGGCCCCAAGTATCATCACTTCCCATGACCCACTTGGAGATTTTGTGCTTCCCATTCTTACAACTCTAGGCTTTACTAGGCTGGAGAGTCTGGTCTCCAAGGAAGTGCTCTCTCATCAGGAGACTCAATATATGCCCTTTAAATTGCAAAGTAAGAATGCTGACAGAAAACTTGACTTTTGTGTCCAGGGAGCATAAGTTGAGAAGAGGAGTTACCAATATGACAATAGTAATTTCTGCTGATAAGCAGGAGGAGGTAGAGCTATTTTTATACATAGGAAGGAATTGCTGTATAATCATGGTGAACATCGATGTGTCTTGGTACACCTATGCCACTCTGTAACTGAATGGACACAGGTAGCAATTCCAGCCTTAGAAATGTGTGACTACTATGTGTTGACTCCTCAAGAGCCAAGGTTTGAGCCATGTGCTAGCTATGCCACGAGACCTACTGAGGTGACAGCTAAGAGTGAAAGGAATTAAAAATACCAAAAAGAAGATGAGTGCTACTTGAGGTCCTAAGTCTAATTGCAGAGACAGAGCTCTTGTTTGTCCTATCAGATTTCTTTTTCTAAATTCCCCCACTGAGAGACCATGGGTGAATTGCTCCCCAAGTATATGTAGAGAAATGGATCTGTGTGATCATGGGGTACACTGAGTAGCATTGATCTTCAAGAAAACCTACTGTAGGAGGTGAGTTGACTCACAGGCTCAAACCACTCCTCGCTCCTGCCTTGGAGCCACCATGGCATTCACATGTCCTTCAGGATGCTCCCCGACAGTAAGTGAGAGTCAGAATAGTATTGTTCCTACAAAAGAAAACTTTGCTTAGAACCTCTCCATCAGACTGGTCAAAACTAAGTTGCAATATAAGACTCCTTATGCCTAAACCTTCCTTTATCACTCATCTTTCACAGTTATTAGGGTTTTATCTTCACCTACAGGTTCTTCTTGCTTACCCATGTGCCCTTCCCATTTGTACTTTATGAATATTTTCCCTAATAACTATTCTTGATATTTGCTTTTTTTTAGGAGCCAAATTGGCATGCGCTCCAATAAAACTTGAACTCCTAACCCTAATTCATTTCAGCATCTGCCTTCCAGCGTACCATGAAGCTTATTAAAAATGTAAAAGATGGGCGCCTCGTTTGAAATCATTTTTAACTAGGCAAAAGTCAGGACCCAGAAATTAGTCTTTCTTATTCTTCTCAGGGAAAAAAATTATATGAAGGATATTACCTTATTTTATCTTTGACATTAGTGACTCTAAGACCATCAAACCAATATAAGACCAATAAAACTGAATTTTATGTATTAAAAAGGAAGAAATTTTAGCCAACCAGGCACTGCTATAATTTTAAAAGAAAGAACAAAAATTTTAAGTGCTGAAGATAAAGACATTGATGGCATCAGTAATGTTCAAAGAGCAGAGTAGTTATCATAAAGCAGGATTTGGCAAGCTCCACACAGGCTAAATACTTCTGTGTTTGTTTTTATAAAGTCTCATTGCAGCTGAGCCACACCCTTTGTTTATGCATTGCATATGACTTCTTTCACACGACAAAAGCAAAGTTGAATGGTTGGGGCAGTAGTTGGCCCAAAAAGTGTATTTACTATCTAACCTTTTACAGGAAAGTTTGCCAACTCTTGCCATAGACTGAAGAAAAAGTAAACCTAGTATGTGAGTCAGCTTTTTATCACTCTGACAAAATACCCTCCCTCCAAAAAAGAGGAAAGATTTATTTGGGCTCAAGGTTTCAGTCCATGGAAGGCTGTCTCTGTTGCTTTGGACCTGAAATGAGGTAGAACATCATGGCAGAAGAACATGGTAGAAAAAACGCTGCTCATCTCATGGTAGCCAGGAAGCAGAGAGAGGAAGGAGTTGGGGACAAGATATAGTCCTCAAGGACCAAGTCCTTCCAACTAGATCCCACATCCTGTAGTTTCCATCACTTTTCAGTAGTCCATTCAGCTATGAATCCCTCAATGGATTAATCCATCCATGAGGTCTGGGTTATCATGTTCCAATCAGTTCCTCTGAATATTGCTGCACTGGGACTGACATTCAATATGCTGCACTGGGACTGACATTCAATACATGAGCCTTAGGGAATAATCAAATCCAAACCATAGCACCTAGTGAAGGATCTGGAGTCAGATTACTTGAATTCAAATTCCAGTTCAGTTTCTTACTGGGCTGGATACCTGTTGGGAGGTAATTTAACCCCTTTGTGCTTAAGTACTATTATTTGTAAAATGTAGATTTTTTGGGGGGGTACTGGGAATTTAACCCAGGGGCAATTTATCACTGGGCCACATCCCCAGCCCTTCTTCTGTATTTTTTTAAGAGAGAGAGAGAAAATCAATTTTATTTTTTCATCTAGTTTTTGTTTTCCTGACACTTAGTTGTGTATATAGTACCAGGATTTGAACCCAGGTCCTTGCGCGTACCAGGCAGGTGCTCTCCCCCTTTTTATGTATTGTGAGACAGGGTCTTACTAAGTTGCTTAGTGCCTACCTAAATTGCTGTGGCTGGCCTTGAACTTGTGATCCTCTTGCCTCAGTCCCCTGAGCTGGAATTACAGGCATGTGCCACCATTCCCCTTGTGAAATTCAGAATTTTAACAGAATCTACCTCATAGTGTCACTGGATAGAAGTTTGAGGAGGTCTCCCAGAAGGGAAAAGGGAATCTCAACTCAGCCTGTATATTCAGAAAATAATTTCAGGAAGCATCAGAAAGATGCACAAACAAAGATTTATTTAGGAAATAAAGGACACTCAAGGGGACATAGATTATGGGCTATCTTGAGAATGGGACAAGCTCTGGGGTCTTATACTTTTCTTTTATTTTTTTTTTTTATTTTTTCAGGGTTGAGGATTGAACTTAGGGCCTTGCGTGTGCTAGGCAAGCGCTCTGCCACTGAACTGAGCTAAATCCCCAACCCCTTGTACTTTTCTTTTAAAGGAAAGTTTGTAAATAGAGTATGAGAAGGATATGGGGATGCATCAGCCTAGTGAGCTCAATTTTTTTAGACACAGAGCCAAGGGCAGGTCATGGTGGTCTGGTTCTTTTCATAGTCCCTAGATTAACATTATCTAATTAATATATAATGTTTGGAATATACACATATGATGGATCTCTAACAATATGTTTCCCTTGGCTTTGTTTAGTCTAGAGAAAATGCATTATGTAAGTTCGCAAAGTATATAGGCCTTAACTAACTAGACTCACAGTGCTCTAATATTCATGGGCTTTTAAAGATTCAGGCTTCAAGGAAAATAGGTTTGAGGAGCAAAGGAGAGAATGTTGGCGGAGCTTTTTAGGTTTAAAGATAGTTTCTCGTCCCTTCTCTGTTAGTCTCCTGTCTACCTATCTTTATTTCTTCTGACCTATGTCAATAGGATTAATATGCAAATCAAATATAATCATGTATATCCTCTAATTTCTCAGTCCAAGGATTAGAATGTGGAAAAAGAGCTTTTTATGTTTTGTTTTGTTTTGTTTTTTAAGAGAGAAGGACAGTGAAAGCCAAAAAGAATCAATTTTTATTGAGTTTTTCACATGACCTTCACTGCTTTGACACTTCGACAACTAAGGTTGTGTATGTGGATGCTGGGGTTTGAACCCGTGTACTTTCCCGTGCCGGACAAGCGCAGTAACCACGAGCCACCGCTCTAGCCCCCAAAGAGTTCTTTAAAAATTATTTCAGGAGCTGCAGCTGCTGCTCAGGAGTAGAGCACTTGCCTAACATGAGGCCCTAAGCTTGGTTTGCAACATCCCCCTCACCAAGCTATTTCAATGCTTATTTTATGCAGGCAACTCCTTAACCAATTCATCAAATTTGTTATCACAAGAAGGAAGAAACTCAGATATTAGGAGTTCCTTGATTCTATGCAAGAGGAAATTTACAACTTATGGAGCATTATTTTTAAAAATCCACATTTGATTAGGCTTCTAGACTATAGACTCAGCTTTCAGTGTATGGGAATTTAGGGAAGAGAGGAACAAATTAAATGATGCCATAGAGATGCAATCAGTAAAATCTAAAATGTAGAAAATTCTACAGTTAATAACCCAGTTTCATTAAAATCTGTATTGCAAAAGGGAAAAATGGGAAGATAAGGGAATTAAGTCATGACAGACTTAAGAGATATATCAGCACCTGGACTTTGACTGATAACATAAATTTACAAAATTTACAAAAGCTTTGCTTTTGGGGGGTAGATAATATGGAAAATGAATACAATTATATTTTTGATTTTAAGTAATTGATATTAATTTTATAGATGGGGTAATAGTGTTGCAGTTGTTTAAATTGTACTTATTTTTAGCAGAATAACCTGAAATATTTACAGACCAAATGATAATTTGCGATTTGCTTCAAAATTGTCCAGTGGCATGGGAACTGGTATTGGAAAATTATAAATAAAACTGGTTTAACCATGCATTAATAGCTTTTGAGGGGTTGGGGCGGTAGCTCAGTGGTTATGGCACTTGCCTGGTGTGTGCAAGGATTCGGGTTCAAACCCCAGCACAATGAACACAATGAAAAAGCCACATGAAAAACTAAACAAAATTAATTCTCTGTTTCTCTCTTTCACTGTCCGTCTCTCTTAAAAAAAAATAGTTATTGATGCTGAAAAACAACTCTCTTTCTCTCTCCCTCACACACTCGAGCATGCATACGAAAACAATATTTTCCTTTCTAGACATGGTAGAGTAACTGGTACCAATCTAGCTCTCCTGTTATGAACACCCGAAAATCTGGGCAGAATATATAAAACAACTATGTTCAGACTTTGAAAAATAGACCATTCACGTCTGGATTTCTGAACCAAGGTGAACACTACAATTGTCCTAGCTTTCTTTATGGGCACACTTAACTGCATCCTGAGGACAGGAAAGGGAAACCCCACATACAGTGGTGGTTCTGATGAGCTCAGAATACAGAAAGTTAAATTTCAGGAAGCTAAGGTGGTTTGAACTTCTGCGTGCATCAGGAAGAGAAAGGCATGTAGAAAAAGAGATTGGGAAATTCATGAAAGCATCCCCTTGAATCTTGGACTGAATTCAAAGCTATACATGCATAGGAAGACACTTCAAAAGAACAACTCCCAGGGAAAGACTCCTGAGGATCTGTGGAATTAACAGAGCTTGCCCAGAGTTGAGACACTGTTGAATTTTGACACACCAGAATGGAAAGCTCTTGAACATCTGGGACATTCAATAGAAATGCCTAAAAGCCATGCATCTGTAAAAATGAACAAAACCTAAAATAAAACAACTCTGGATGTATCTAGTAAAGTTCATAAACAAGATGTGAAAAATTGAGCTGATCTGCAAGTAACTGACTTCCAGAACAAAACCCAATGTTCTTGAAAGAGAAACAATAAAATCTAAACACCCAATAATGTAATATCCTTAATGCTCAGCATTTAATTTTAAAAAAAGCCCGCTGGATTTAGGAAGAAGCAAGAAAACATGACCTATAATGAAAAGAAAATTAGTCAAAAGAAAAAGAGTCAGAAATGACAGAGAATTGACAGACTAGGACCTTAAAATTGCTATTATAAATATGTTCAAAAATTTAAGGGAAAATATGAAATAATAAGGAATGCATACAACAAAAGAAACCAAATGGAACTTTTAGAACTAAGAAAAAAATCATTATCTAAAATGAAAATCTCACTAGAATTTCATAGTAGAGTTTAAAAAAATAGAGTTTTTGGCTTAACAGAAAAGTTATACACTGCAGAGAAAAGAAGCTAAAGCAATAAAGACTATTATTTAATTTTAAATAAAGAAAAAATATTTTTGCTGGGCATGGTGGTGCACATATGTAATCCTAGTGACTCAGAAGGCTGAGACAGGAGGATCATGAATTCAAAGCCAGCCTCAGCAACTTAGCAAGGCCCTAAGCAACGTGGTGAGATCCTGCCTCAAAATAAAATATGAAAACGACTGGGGATGTGGCTCAGAGGTAAGCGCCCCTGGGTTCAATTCCTGGTATGAAAAAAAAAAAAAAAAGGCAGGCCTTTCTACCAGGACACATTCTAGTGATCCTGAGTTTGAACCAACTCAGGGCAGTTACTTATTCACCCAATTACTTATTTCACTATGACTGAAATTTAGATTCTAGGCTTAAAGGAAAAGGAAAAACAAAAACAGAACCCAAACCTCAGTGCCTTGTGGAATATTAAGCAATCATAAAAATGGGTTTATAGAAAACATCTAAGGAAATAATGTCTGAAACACTAAAGCATGAAACCAAACATTCACAAAGCTAAAAAAAACCCCCAAGAATAATTGAATAATTGTAAATAAAAACATGCATAGGTGCATCATAATGAAGTTGCTAGAAAGCAGTGATAAAGAGATATCTTCTTTTCCACATTTTTCTCAATACATTGTAGTTGCACATAATGGCAGAATTTGTTGTCACATATTTGTACCTGCACACAATATAACAATGTAATTTGGCCAATATCACCCCAGGATTTCCCCTTTTCTTCCCTTCTCCCTCCCACTAGCCCTTTCCTCTACTCTGCTAATCTCCTTTCAATTTTCACGAGACCCACCTCCCAACTTTTCATTTTTCCTCTCTACCTTCCAACTGTGAGAGAAAGACACACGACCCTTGAGCTTCTGAGTTTGGCTTATTTTGCTTAACATAATGGTCTCAAGTGACAACTATTTTTACTACAAATGGCATATTTTTCTTTATGGCTAAATAAAACTCCGTTGTGAATATGTACCAGATTTGCTTTTTCCATTCATCTGCTGATGAACACCTAGGCTGGCTCCGTAATTTGGCTATTGTGAATTGTGCTGCTATGAACATGGTTCCCATATATTGCTATAGTATGATGACTTTAATTCTTTAGGATAAGTATGAAGGAGTGGTATAGCTGGGTCGTATGATAGTTCCATGCCTAGTCTTTTGAGGAATTTCCATACTAATTTCAGAGCTTGCCTAGCATGTGCAAGGCCCTGGGTTCAAACCCCAGCACCACATACACAACTAAGTGTTAAAGAAACAAAGGCCAGATGGAAAAATAGATAAAATTGATTCTCTTTCTTTCTCTCTCTTGAGAGAGAGAGAGAATCAATTTTATCTATTTTTTCATCTGGTTTTTGTTGCTTTGACACTTAGTTGTGTATGTGATGCTAAGGATTTGAACATGGGTCCTTATACATGTCAGTCAATCACAATACCACTCAGCCCCTGCTCCAGGCTCTCTCTCTCTCTCTCTCTCTCTCT
>PVKS010047441.1:0-12791 GCA_004027875.1 Aplodontia rufa | reverse complement strand
TAGCCATGGTTGCTATGGTAAAAAATACCTCCAACTGAAGGATAGTATTTTTGCTCACCATCAGTCATTTTGGGCTGTCTGTGTCTGAATACTCTTCCTGTATTTTAGGAATTCCCCATCTTAGACTTCTGCTTTCTATCCTCCACTGTAAGAGTTGAAAACATCAAATCCTAATTTTCTCCACCTTTGAATGCAGACCACACTTTTGAAACAGGTGCAGAAAGTTCAAAGAAGAAAGGATAGCACAATTATTTCTGGTGGCGGTGGGTGGCAACAGCAATGTCCATTTCCCAAGGGTGGTGACCAGTGATAGGGGCAGCATTGCAAGCTATGGTGTCCTATATTGAGTGGTGGCAATTAGCAGGCAGCGATTTGGGCATGATGTGTGTGTATGTGTGGGGGGGGGCATGATTTTTGACTGTGGGCTTAGAGGTCTGGATTTTTACTATTCCCAGTAGCTGCTCAGTGCATTTCTCTTCTACTGAAAGCAACCAAAAGTGGTTTATGTGGCTAGCAACTAAGAATCTTGCCTGGTTTGGATTCAGAGTCAGGACTTAGAGCCCTGCAGTGGATTTTAACCCCAAGCTATCTGACCTTGGATGAATCACTTAAAAACTCAGATTCTTAATTGAGCACAGGGTGGCACACCTATGATCCCAGAAACTCCAGAGGCTGAGACAGGAGGATCACACATTCAAGATTAGCCTCAGCAATTTAGTGAAACCTTGTCTCAAAATAAAAAGTAAAAAGGACTGCAGATGTAACTCAGTGGTAAAGTGCCTCTGGGTTCAATCCTCTGTGCCAAGAAAAAAATAAACACATACACACACACACCCCAAACAAAACCAAACCCCAAATTTCTCAGATCCTTCATCTCTAAAATGAGGGTTTTTAAAAAGTTTTTTCAGCCCTAAAAATCTATTATATTTGTTTCTGTTAATTGGCCAGTGGGAGGCTGATGTGATTGTCATTGGCTGCCAAATCTATCTGCAGACTCCACCAAAATCCTGCTCATAGCATTTCAGTGTGGCATTGTTCTGTTCTAGCAATCCCTGGGTTCCTGTGCTTATATCTAACCCTATTGGTTAGCTGGTGTTTACAGGCACTGTGCACTGCTTGCATCTTGACAGGTGTAAGAATGTTCTTTGTTCTCTGTTTAGTGATCTGATTGAAGGGAAAAAATGCTTTAGGCACCAGTAAGTTTCAAGGTTTCCGTGGTAATATTGATTCAGGCGAGAGCCCCTTAGTGGAGAGTTGAGTAGACATAAATTGTAAAAATTACATTTTAATGCAGTATTCTTGGCTAGGAGATTCAAGATTTAAAGAGACCAATCCTCTTAGATTTTTCTTACATGTGTATAGTGAAATAACTAATGTGAGATAACTTTTCAGGAAAGTTAATACCAAATGTTTGTGAGTGCCTTCTCCTTACAGGGCAATGGTTAATTGCTCTGCAATTGCCTTAAAGAAAAAAACTAAAGGGAGCTGAGAGAGAAAGAGCTTGGAGGTCAGCTGCATTCACACCTGTCCTCAGATGGAGAGCACCCCTTGTGGCTCATTAATCTCTCACCTGTGTCCTTCACAGATACCGCATGAAAATAAAATGAGATCAACGTTAATTCTATCTTCCATCTTACGTTAGTAAGCACAGATGATTTCTTTATGGTTTTGTTTGGTCATATTTTTATTTGGGCAGAATTAGTCTCAGAAGCAGAAGTGGACATTGGGCTACCAGTAAGCTTCTTTTATAGATTCCTCTAGAACAAAATATCATATTTTATTAGTCAGTTATTCAAATTCAGGTTTAACTAGCATTTATTATCAAATATTAGGGACTTTCACCTATGTGGCACTGGGGAGTTTTTTAATCACATGTCCGTGTTGTACCACTTGCTAAGGAATTATTATATCATCTTAAATAGTCCTGCAGTGGCCATCAAATTTAGCTGGGAAAATATCTTAAAAAATTGACATATGTGTAATAATTTTAAAATAATTAATGGCCAAGCTATGAAATTCTAACTATAAAAATACAAAACAAGTTTAGATATAAGAATTAATGTGGGCTGGAAGAACTGTGGATGCTCCCAGGAGAGGCGGGACTTGAAGATACCCTTGCAGTATTTTGAGGAGACAGGACAGAAAAGAACCAGTCAAGGAAAGACCAGAAGGGAAGAGTGTGGCAAATGCAGGCAATGGCAGGGAGCAGGAGCCTTCTGGACCAGGACGGGTGCTCCTAGTCATATAGAATGAGTGGACAGCCAGGGCTGCATGATGTTAAAGGGTGGAAAATTTGTGCTTGAAATGGATCCTAAAAGGCAGGATAAATGCCTGCTTCTAGAGTGTGTTAGAAAAGATTGCTTTGTGTATCATCCTACATTCTCCTGTTTTCTTTTTCTTCAGATTCCCTGGAACCCACTTATCAGCAGCTTCCGAAAATGAAACTGGACAAGAGTCCCTTTGTGGTTGTGTCTGTGGTTGGGCAGGAACTCCTGACAGCTGGCCAACAAGGAGCCTCTGTGGTTGTCTTAAAAGCTGCTCTGAAGATTGGCACCTGCAGCCTCAAACTCAGAGGTTCTGTTTTCTCTGCCCTGAGAAGTGCGTACTGGTCTCTTGGGAACACAGAGAAGAGCACTGGATACATGCAGCAGGACTTGGATGTAGCCAAGACCTTAGGTAGAGTGTCACACTTCTCTCCTTCATTTCAGTGCAGAAAGGAAATAAAACTGAGTAACCTCACATGAATGGGAGTAACACATGCCATGAAAAGTGAGTGTGTCTCTAGAACATTCTGTTTTAGAGTACTCAGGACTTTAGGGCTTCTCCTATAACGAGGTACTGAGGCTAAGAAATGTGGATTAACATGTTCATTGCCTTCCTCAGAGATTTGTGCTCACAAATGTCATATCCCAAATGACGGTACTGGTGGGTAAATCTTTTGTCTTACTTTTAATTTTTGCCTCGATGAGAATGCTGCATTTTGTTAAAGGAGATAATCAGTGCAGGAGTTAGAACATGCACTGTGCGGCCAGACTGCTGGGTGTATTGGCTCAGGCACTTACTAGCTGTATGACTTTGGATAAGCTTCCTAACCTCTCTGTGTCCCAGTTTCCTTACTTGTAAGATGAGTATAGCTTATGATTTTGAAGGTCATTGTGATGATTCGTCAAGGAATTACAAGATTGCAGGAGAAGCAAGGATACCACGAGTGTACTTATAAATAGGCCATAGCTGATGGTAGGTTTGGAGTCAGATGAACCAACAAGCTGACAGTTGTTCAGAATTAAAGGTCATCAGCAGAGAAACGAGGAGATTCAAACAGCAGCTGGTTTTCGTGAAGGTTTTTAACCTCCTATTTCCAGGACACCTGAGTGCCTGACTGTAGTTGTATGTTACAACAATAATGACAGTTGTCTGGAGCTTTAAGTTCTAGATCATTAACTTCCCCTACAGGGTCTTGTGGAAGAAGGAAATAAATGAACCCTGAGCTAGTAAATCTGTGCCTCTTAAATTAAAATGACCATTAGATATTACAAGAAATTTTATTTATTTTTTTTTTGTTATTTGTTTTTTAAATCCAATTCAAGTGACCAGACAGGAGAATGCTGAGCTCATGGGAATCTGGGCTCTGCATTCTTCTCCAAAGGAAACTACCGGGAGGCTCTCACCAATCACAGACATCAACTGGTGCTTGCCATGAAACTCAAGGATTGGGAGGTAGGAGTTTACCTGTAGACCAAAATCATTTCTTTCTTTCTTTCTTTCTTTCTTTTTTTAAAACATGACTTCCTTTTGTCTGTTCAAAAAATGTTCCTGGTGGTGCTGGAGCAGTGGCTCCATGGTTGTGGTGCTTGCCTGGCATGTGCAGGGACACAGTTTCAAGCCCCAACACCATGTATACAGCGAAGTGTCAGAGCAACGATGACCACATGAAAGACTGAATAAAATTGATTCTCTCTCTCTTTTTTTTCTCTCTCTCTCATTGTCCCTCTATCTTTAAAAAAAAGAATGTTTCTGCTACTTTAAAATATTAGTTTCTGAAGCTGATCATCATTGATTCTGCCTTTCATCAACCATCAAGTGTTGGATGTCTACATCACATAGGCCTTTGGCATACAGAGACCAATAAGACCTTGTCCCTGCCCTCAGGTCAGATAACATTGCTCTTATTCTCTTCAAATGTGCTATGGAGCAAGAGTGTAAGATTAGCAAAAAGCTATACATTGTGACATATTCATTACATTTTAAGAAGCAAATATTATGCTTTGAGATTAAGTATTACTATTGCCACCTCTTTGTATTCTTTAGTGAGTTTTTAACTTTTATGATTAACATTAAGTTTACTGAGAGTTCTGAATTGCAATGGTAAATATTATTAGCAAAATGGAATGTAATATTCTCAAAAAGTTGAAAATCAGTAGATGAGACACAATGACAGAGTGCCTGTACTTCTCTTCATGGAAAGAGGAATCAGTAGAATGAACTGTGCTCCACCTCTCGTACTCCTGGCTGAGGGATCACGAACAGGTGGTTACTTAGCTCCTCCTTTTCTCCTGTTTTCATATTCATGAAGTGAAGGGTATTGCTTATTGCATTTGCAGTGTGGTAGCATTATAAATAGCATATGGGAAGTGCCTAGCTTGGTGTCTGGAATTGCATAATCACATTCCATAAAGAAATTTCATAAATGAAGTTTTAATTATGATGTTAATAGAGAAGAAAAGGTTAATGGCAGAGGCAACAGTAAGTTTGTGAATTAATTTGTATGTAGAGAAATATGTTCAGTTACATTTACATCTCAGAATTCCACTGTGAGACATTATGAAGATTAATTATATTATTTCAATGATCCAGCAACTGAACATATCCAGGCACCAATAGCTCAAGGAACTGGGGAAGAAAAATGTCTTTGAAAGCCATCAAGAGCTAGGTGTGGTGTGGAGAAGACTTGAGCTGAGGAATCTGACATCAGCTTGGGCAAAATAGCAAGATCTTGTCTTAAAAAAATAAAAGGCAAGCTTCCCAAAGAGACCATGCAAAGGAGCAGTTGACTTAGCAATTCTAATCTCTAGAGAGTTGACCCAAGCTTTTTTTCTCATTACCCTTATTTTATCAACAGTTCTTACAAGCTAGATGATCTGATTCCTTGATGTTTTGGTAATGAAAAGAGGAACCAGATTTCTAAAGGCAGATATACTGATGGCCTTACAAAGGAAGAGCCAGGATTAAGAACTAAGATAGCACAGTTATCTAGATAGGGCCATTTAGTAAAGGTACAGATAACTATAAATACATCATGAGCTGCTTTGATACTCTTTTCCCCATAACCTTCAAAATGTATGTATTAGCCCAATTCCTGGATAGGGTCGAAAGACTTTTAATTAGGGGCATAGTAATGTCCAGGACACTAAGAAGGAGAAAGGAAACTTGCTGCCTGTCTTCGTCTCCATAGTATGATTTTCTGTGACTGATTTTTCTGGATTTTATAAATCACTGGTACATGATCATGCACCTTTTTCCTCCCTATTTTTTATTGATGCATTATAATTATCAATAACAGTGGAATTTGTTGTTATATATTGTTCCTGAACAGCACATAACAATATAATTTGGCCAATATCATTCACCAGTGTTTCTCTTTTCTCTCCTCTCCCGAATCCCCCTGGCTCGTCCCTATTCTACTAGTAAATCTCCTTTGATTTTCATAAAATCCCCCCAGGGTTATACATTCTTAAGGAATCTTTGAATTAGGAGGGTAGAAGGGACACTGAGAGAATACTGGTGCTTGTCACCTCCTTCAAGCTGTTCATCTTGGAGTTGCCACCTGCCGTATATGCCTCTTTCCCCCACTTCTGTTGCTGTTGGTCTGATCACACTGCAGGAGTTTTTATGTTTTGTTTTTAAGAGAGAAAGAGTCAATTTCATTTATTTATTTTCATCTGGTTTTTGTTTTCCCAACACTTACTTGTGTGTGTGGTGCTGGGGTTTGAACCTGGGTCCTTGAACATGCCAGGCAAGTGCTCTGACCACTGAGCCAGTGCTTTAGCCCTGGGACTGACTTTTAAACACATTTCTTTCTTCTCCCCAGTGGGAAGATGGAGAATGTCCAGTTACCTCATGCTTATCTAAGTGGAATAAGTTCATTCATTTTTCTCCTTAAAATTTCTAATTATTAGCTGGATGTGGTGGCACATGCCTATAATCCTAGTAACTTGGGAGACTGAGGCAGGAGGATCACAAGTTTGAGGTCAGCCTCAGCAATTTAATGAGACCCTAAGCAACTTAGTGAGATCCTGTCTCAAAATAAAATATAAAAGGGGCTGGGGATATGGCTCAATGGTAAAGCATCCCTGAATGAAATCTCCAGTGCCAATTTTTTTTAAAAGTCTCTATTAATACTTTAGTATCCTAAGGACCCTCTTTTGGCTGTTTCCTCTTTCACGCCGACCCACCTGGGTTGTCACTTAGCTGTAGTTTGACCCCAGTTGAGGCCTTGTTTTGAGATGTTCCTTCTGCTTGGCCCACGTCCCTGCTTGGTGTTATTTAAGCATATTTATCTGATTCTTAAAACTGTGGAGTTTCCCTCTTCTCTCACTGTGTCTATCTTCTGCTGTGCTGCAAAGATAGCATTTGTTTTCTTAAGATTCATTGTTATTTTCTTACCACTTCTCTTAATTTTTTTTGTTTAAGAATTTATTTCCTATATTTGATACATAGTAAGTGTTCAATGATACTTTTTAAAAACCTTTTCTTTTCCTTTTTTGGTGTGGTGAGAATATCTGAGATCAAGTCTCTCAGCAAATCTCTGCTGTACCCAAGAATTCCAGAGTTAGTAGTGCTACACAGCTGAAACTTCATGCTTTTTACCTAACATCTGCCCATTTGACAGTTTTAGATTTCCATATTAGTGAAATCATACATGTCTTGTGGTGTGTCTGACTTATTTCACCTAACATGAAGTTCTTCAAGTTCAGCCATGCTCTTTTAAATGGCAATATTTCTTCTTTTTTAAGGCTGAATGATGTTCTGGGGTGTGTGTGTGTGTGTGTGTGTGTGTGTGTGTGTGTATAAACAACAATATCTTTATTCATTTGTTGATGGTCTCTTAGGTTGTTTCCATATTTTGGCTTCTGAATCATGCTGCAATGGTTACAGACATTTCTCTGAATTTTAAAGATTATTTTTGAGTCTTGCCTCTTACCTGCCTATGATTAACTAGATAACTTTCTTCTGATATCTCTGAAACCAATACCAAGTGATAAGTGTAGACTTAATATTGGTTCAGAACTTAGAAGAATACACAAAGTACCTAAAGAGAAGTATTAGAATAATATACATTTTATTTAGGTTCAAAGTTTTAGCTGGCCATTCTCTGGCATGTGGTTCAGTTAAGTCTGCTTACTGAGCACCTCACAGTTCCCTTCGAGCTCAGGGTCTGGCCTGTGTGGTGGGAGGTTTCTCCCCTTGAGGGTGCCTCAGCAGTAAATGGTGAGTACTCTTTTCCTCAATGCCAAGATTTTGGAATTCCAGAGGAACCAGGGATGGTATAGACTTGAGGAGTGTCACTGAGCAGCTGCAGCTCTGAATGGGGTTCTTGAACCTGGTGAGCACACCTGTCAGTTTTTGCTGAGTGATAAAAGAGAGTTCATCAATAGAATCACAGAATCTTGTTTTTCTTTCAAAAGCTAATGTTTATAAGTTTTATCCATGTACATAAGAAATACATAAAAATAACCAACCATACATCTACCATAATGTTAATAATTTTGGGTATTCTCTTAGTCATAATTGTTCATTCAAACCAAAATTGAAGTCCTCTTGTAGGACTGTTTTATGTTGTGTTTTTAAAGGTTTTTTCCCCCACTTAAACTTTTTGAAAGACTTCTTCATTTTATTAAGCATTCTACTTAAGCCTTGCGGCTTTATATTTGTTTTCATCTGTCTCCCACCTATCATATGTTCAGATTGTTTCAATTTTTTTGGCATTGTAGAATATGAGAAAACACCCTTGTAGATAAATCTTTGAACATATTGTAACCTTTCCTTTGGTTAAATTACTCGAAATGGGCTTTTTTGGAAAAAGCATCCAGTCTCCTAGACGCAGGGCTTGCTGCTGCCCCAAAGGCTGCAGCAGCGTCAGTCCTGTGAGCAGGTCCACAGGTCCTTCACCCCGCACTGCTGACACTCAGCATTAGCATTGAAACTAAGAAGTCAGTTTGGTAAGCTAAAAAAAAAGTAGCATTTTATGACTTTAATTTTTATTTCTTTGATCACTACTTGGGTTGACTGTTTTTCTAAGTTCTTTCGTAAAGAACTTTATGCTTAATTTTTCTCATGAAGAACTTCAGTGGTGATCTGTTTTTTTCTGTAGTGATATTGGTTACTTTGTGTTGGCTGATACTGGGCTTTGTTAATCAAACCACTGTGCTGCAGCAATTTGTGTTCTGATTATTATTGCCTTGTAGTACATTTGCGTCTGCTACAAGTCCTAAAAAACTATTCTTTTGAAAAATGTCTAGGATTTGGTGGTCACTACCCCTGATAATGAAGTTTAAAATTATTTTGTTAGATTTTGGAGAATCTTCCATTGGGGTTTCTGTTGGGATTCTATTATTACCATATTAACTAGAAAAAATTGATATATTTTCATTAATCAGTCTTTGTAGGAACTACTGTGCTCTTCCATTTATAATTTTATAGCCTCTCATTGATATATACTTCTGGTTAGATTTTTTCCCTATATATTTAACATATCTAATTGTAAATGGACATTTTTCTATTGTTTTAAAAACTATTAATGGCATATGGGAAAGGTGTTTATGTTTCATGGTTTATAATTGGCTGCACAAAAATTGTCTTATAATAGCTCATGATTTTTGTTGATTCTCTTGAGTTTTCTTGTAATGAAAATTGTCTGTAAATAATAATAAATTTGTACACTTCTGTCCTAACATTATGTAGCCTGCTTTTTTCTCTTAATAATTGTACTGATCAGAAATTTGAGAACTCTCTCAAATAGCAATCATACCCTCTTCAGTACGAAAAATTTGAAGAATGTTCTTTTTGTGATCAACTTACTTTTACATTGTACTATCACCTTAAATTGAAACTTTCTGCCCTTTTGTATTATTTTTGTATTAAAATAAAATTCAGGAACCTGTGTTTTGAAGCAGAATGGACCACTGTAAATGCTCCTAATGGTGAGGATATCAACCTGCATCTCCTTGACTCTTGCATCTCAGGATTTTCCCAGATAGCAGGAGAGCAACCTGAAGCCCAGCTTGTTGGTCTACCTTTAAGAAGCAATAGGTTTCTCTCTTATATAATTACTCACAAATACTTAACAGGGGAGGTGATACCTTCTCTGCAGGATTTTTCATTCTGGCTAACCTTCTGTCTGCATTAATGGCTTCAAAATTAATTTTAGATGCCCCCAGAGACCTTCTTGCAAGTGAATATTAATCGTCAGAAGAGTGTATAAATTACAGTGTATTAAAGATGTCCTCTTTTCAGCAGTCTGACATGCAAATATGCTGATGACTCTAAAGTGTCTCATCCATCTGATTTTTCTCCTGAGCCTCGTATTTCTCTGTCCCACTGCCTCCTGGAAACCCACCTTCAGCTAGTTCAGGGCCCAGCTTGAGCCCTAATCTGTGTCTGTTTCTTCATCCCCTGCTGTGCTCCTGCCCAAGCCACCTCCCCTTCACTTTGGGTTTAGTTGGTTTCTAGGTTTTCTTCTTTCTTTACTAGAAGTCTGTTTTCTGCCTCCTCCCTATTGCCATATCATCTTTTTTTTTAAGAGAGACAGTGAGAGAGGGAGACAGAGAGAATCAATTTTTATTGAGTTTTTCACGTGGCTTTCATTGCTCAGACACTTAGTTGTGTATGTGGGTGCTGGGGTTTGAACTTGTGTACTTGTGCATGCCAGGCAAGCGCCATAACCGCCAAACCACTGCTCCAGCCCCTGCCATATCATCTTTTGTCTGGACCACTGTAGTAGCCTCTTCTAGGTACTTTTCATGATTTTTAATGGAAAGTTTATTACAAGTAAATGAGAAAGGGTGCATACTGTGTGGTCCTATGAGCTTGCCTGAGGCCTCTGGTCCTAGTGCATGCTTTCCTTCCAGTGGAAGTGGACGGTGTGAATTTAGGAATTTGACAAACTCAAGCTTGAATTTTGGCTGGGATAGTTGGTACTATGTGGCCCTGAAAATGAATTGTTTCAAACTTTTGTCTGTTAAACATTCTATGCACATCTTTTGATTTATTTCTGTAAGGTGTTTAGTCATACGTATATTTAGAGTTAGTGTATTTTTGCCAGGTTTCTAAAATGATTACTCCAAGTTATATTATTAGCAATAGAAGGGATTATTAAACCCTAGTGAAATAATTAAAAAGTAAAAAGAAGGAGTATGGAAACACAAGTGTCTGAGTAAATAACTCTGAATGTGTAGTTAGATATGTAGCTAATTTGGTTATTGTTGTGAGAATAAAATGAGTTACTTCATAGGAAATGCTTGCTTAGCACCAAGACATAATAAAGATTCAAAAATGATTCTACCATTATTTTCCATATTATCATCGCCACCATCATTTGACAGTTCATATATATGTTGCATATGACCTTGTAATACCAGTGTTTATTTTAGTGTGCAATTGTTACCCCAAATATTCAAGTAAACTGGGCTCCCCTGGATGAAACACTGCCTGTTGTATTAGGTGGCCTTGCAAACCTCCTAGCACAGTGGGGGATATAAATCCTCGGACTTCTGAAGCCCTGTTTGCACTTTGCCCAGATTCTGACTTCTCCCCATCCAACCCATCATTATAGAGCTCTTGGAATTACCCTTCTAACGTTCAGATCTATCATGAGAGTGTCTGCTTAAATACCTTTGCTGGTTTCCTAGACTCCAGGGTACAATCCACCCCGCCAACCTTTCCCCACTTCTCTTCACCTAGTCCGTGCACCTTATGTTTTCACCTCTCTGCATCTTGGCTCATTCTGGTCCCTCTGCATGGACGACCCTGCCTTTGACTTCTTGGCAGTGTTTTTGTTTTTCAGGTTTAGTTGAGTCATATCTTCCTCACTGAGCTTCTCCTTCTCAAGTCCTATCTTTTTTACTCAATCTCATACCAAGTATTGATGACTCCAATTTATCAGCCCTTTTGTTAGCACCTATTGTGTCCTCTTTAAGGAAATATCTGTGCTTCCCAGGATAAGGAAGAAATTGTCTGTGAATCTTCATTGTTTTACCTTTTGTATTTAGGTGTGCTGCCCCTGGGAATTGACTTTCGTGTTTGGTCTGGGTAGAGATCAAAGTTCACCTTTTTTCCTCTGTATGAGTGTCCAGTTGACCCAGTGCCATTTACTCAGGAGACTGCTGCTTTCTACTTTTGTCATTAAGTAAGGTGTAACATATTTAAGGACTCTACTCCATCCTGTTGATCTATTTGTCTACCTTTATGCTAACAGCATTTAGCCTAATTACTGCAGCTTTTCTTTTCTTTCTTTTTCTTTTCTGGCAGTGCTGGGGATTGAACCCAGGGCCTTGTACATGCTAGGCAAGGGTTCTATCACTGAGCCGCATACCCAGCCCTCCAGAAGATTTTTCATCAGTCTGTTTATCTGAAAGTGCAATTCTCATAGCTTTGTTATACTTCAAGATTGCTTTGACTCTTCCAGCTCCCTCACAAATGCCTGCATGTGATATATTTTAGAATCAGCTTGTCAGTTCCCTCTTCCTCTGCTTAAGCGTCCTGCTGGAATTTGGATTGGAATAGCATTGAATCTATAAATATATTTGAATCTTATATTTCATAAACATGGAATATTTCTCCATTTAGAATTAGGCCCTATAAATCTCTTCCAACAATGTTTATATGCTTTTTGATGTAGAACTATTGCATCTTTCCTTAATTTTATTCATTGGGATGTGTGTATATGTGTGCATGTGTAAATGTGTGCACGTCGCTGTAAATGGTATTTTAAAATTTTACTTTTCCCTGCCCTCTTCCTTGACCCAGATAGTCAGCAGCCCAAGGAATTGGGTAATTTGCTCAGCCTTCTGTATTCACATGCTACTTTGTTTTTTTCATTATATAAGCAATGTTAGTTAATGATGTAAAAGATTAAAGTGCTGTCTTTTAAAGAAGTATCCACTGCTACCAGTTTGAAGTGTGCCCTTCCAGATCGGTACTGTCCATGATGGTAACCACTACCACATGTAACTGTTGAGCATTTAAGTAAATAGTTGGAATTGAGATGTGCTGTAAATGTAAAATATACTCTGGACTTCGAGGCCTAGAATGAACAAGGAGAATGTGAAGTATCTCATTACTAAGTTTTTAAAAATTATTATTTTTGGTTCACCATCATCTTACCTAATGAAGGTATTCATCGGTTCATATTCAGAGATGCATATGTATTGACAGAGTTGCTTAAACCAGATCCTTGTCCAGGATCTCCCCCACTTTCCCCACTCCCTGATCTCATGCTCCTCTGTAATTTGCCCAAGTTACAGATACAAATGACCTTTTACATGTACTTTAAACATTGAAATTACTATATTTATATATATGCCTGAGTCATTATTAAGTTTTGATATTGATTACAATATAGTGGTAATGTTTTAGATACATTGGATTAATAAGGTATGTTAATAAAATCAATTTCAGATTTTATATTTTTAGTGGTTACTAGAAAGCTTAAATTATACTTGTGGCTGTCTTATGTTTTTATTAAACAGTGGAATTCTAGCCCATTTTTTATGTGTTTAAGTATAATTTTATTT
>PVKS010047440.1:0-12825 GCA_004027875.1 Aplodontia rufa | reverse complement strand
AAACAAAAACAAACAAACAAACAAAAAGTTTCAAAGAGTTTGACCTGTAGATTTAGCAGAGTCTCTTGGGCATACATTTTGGAATATTTTACCACATTTTTCCTTATGACCAACAAATATAGGGAAAAAATGTTCAACATAATTAGCAATTAGGGAAATTCAAATCAAAACTACACTTAGATTTCATATCACCTAAGTCAGAATAGCAATCATCAGATAATAAATGCTGGAGAAGATGTGAAGAAAAAGGAACGCTTTTATATTGTTGGTGGGACTGTAAACTAGTATAACTGCTATGAAAATTAGTATGGAGGCTCCTCAAAAGATTAGGATAGAACCACCAAATTACCCTGGTATTTACCCTGATGAATTAAACCATTTTACCACAGTGACACATGCATACCTATGTATGTATCAGCACAATTCACAATAGCCAAACTATGAGAAATGAGGTATATATACACATTAGAGTTTTACTCAGACTTAAATAAAAATGAAATTACGGAATTTGCAGGAAAATGAATGGAACTAGAGACCATCAAATTAAGTGAAATAAGCGAAACTCAGAAGGTTAAAGGTCATATGTTTTCTCTCATACCTGGAAGCTAGAGAAAAAAGGAATACAAAAGGGGGAGTGAATCTCCTAAAAATCAAAAGTATATCAATAGAAGAAAGAGAACCAAGGGGTGGGAGGTGATGAGGGAGGGGAAAGTGCTGGGGAGGCATATTGACTAAATTAAGTTGCTATACTATATGCATGCATGAATATATAACAACAATTCCCATCAATATATACATACATAAAGCACCAACTTACAGAAGTAGAGAAAAAAAATTTCATGGAAGCAGATATGTAGCACACACCTGTAATCTCCATCTACTCTGGAGGCCAAGGCAGGAAGACTGCAAGTTCAAGTCTCGCGTAAGTAATTTAGCAATCCCAGTCTCAAACAAAGAAGTAAGAAGGGCTGGAGATATAGCTCAGTGGTAGAGCACCCCTGAGTTCAATCCCAAGTAACACACACGCGCGCGCGCGCACGCATACACAGATACACACACAATAAATGGAAATTCAGAAAAAAAGTTATAGTAATGACAAGAATGTCATATCAAATTTAATTGACATGAACATGAAAATTATTAGATATGCTACAATACTTTGCTTCAAGTGGATGCACAATGGGCTTAAGGCATTTATTCCTTCAATTGTGAACAATAAGAATACAACTGTGGAACATATGGGGGATTTTGATATTACTATTTTTTGTACTGGAGATTGAACCCAGGGGCTCTTTCTCACTGAGCTACATCCCCAGCACTTCTTATTTTTTATTTTGAGATGGGGTCTTGCTAAGTTGGCAAAGCCAGCCTCAAAATTTCCATCTTCCTGCCACAGCTTCCCAAGTAGTTGAGATTTCAGGTATGCGCCATCATGCCTGGCTCATAGGTACTTACATATGCATAAAATTCTAAACATTACTTTTTAGCTCTCTAGGAATTAACTCCCTTCCATGTCCCCATTAGTATGAGTCTATATAACTCTTACACACTGGACTTTCACTTGCATATTTTTTAAAGAGAGACAGAGAGAGAGAGACAGTGATAGAGAGAGAGACAGTGAGAGAGAGAGAGAGACAGTGAGAGAGAAAGAGAGAGAGAGAATTAATTTTATTCAATTTTCATGTAGCTTTCATTGCTTTGACACTTCGTTGTGTACGAAGTGTTGTGTATGTGTTGCTGGGGTTTGAATTCGCATCCTTGTGCATGCCATGCAAGTACAGGACACAACCACTGAGTCACCTCTCTAGCCCCTTTCACATGCTTTTTTAAGATCACTTTCTATAGAAAGACAAGGAGCTACTTGAGACAGAAGTATAAAGATAGTAGTTGCTTGGGTTTTTGTTTTTGCCGTATTGGAGATTGAGCCCAGGGCTTAGGCAGGCACTCTGCCACTGAGCTACATCCTCAGTCCTCAAGATGGGAGTTGTGATGGCTAGTTTTAGGTGTCAACTTGACTGGGATAAGAAATTCCAAGAAAGTTGATTAGACCTTACTTCTGGTTATGTTTGTAAAGTTGTTTCTAGAAGAGATTGGCATTTGAATCAGTAAACTTGGAGAAAGAGATTCACTTTTGCCAATGTGAGTGGGCATCTTCCCATCAAATGAAAACTATTCCAGTTAATCAGACAGAACAAAAAAGAGAAGAAAAATGAATTTACTCTCTGTGTTCTGGAGCTGGGACACTCATTTTCTGCATGTAAACAACAGAACTAACTCCAGGTTCGTAGGACTTAACATCAGCTCAAGTCTTTGATCTTGGACAGACAACATTGGCTCCCTTGATTCTCAGGACTTTGGACTCTCAAGTTAAACCACTGGCTTCCGAGGTTCTTTAGCTTGCAGTCAGCTTAGAGTGGGATTTTTTTGGCCTCCATGATTGCATGAGCTGACTCACATAAGTCATCTCCTCTTATCTATCTATCTATCTATCTATCTACCATGATTTGGATATGAAATATCCCCCTAAGTATTATGTGTTGACAGATTGGTCCCCAGTGCAGCAAAATTCAGAGGTAAAGATTTGGGGAAGTGATTAGATCTTGAGTGTTCTGACCTCATCAAAGAATCAATCTATTGAAGGATTCATATTTGATGGCATTATTAGAAGATGTTAGAAAGTGTAGGTGGTGGGGCCTAGTTGGAAGAAGTAGGTCACGAGGGCATGCCCTGGATGGGTCTTTCTTGCCCCAGCCTCTTCCCCCTCTCTCTTTGCTTTCTAGCTGCCATGAGTTGAACAGCTTTCTTCTTCCATGCTCTTCCACCATGATGCTCTGCCCTCACCTCAATGGACTCGGCCAACCATGATCTGCAATCTCATGAGCTAAACTAAATCTTTCCTTGTTCCAACCATGATCTGCAATCTCATGAGCTAAACTAAATCTTTCCTTGTTTAAGTTGCTTTTCTTAGATATTTTGGTCACAGTAACAAAAAAACTGAATAACACACTATCTACATTTGTTATATGTTAGATACAATATGTCCCCCAAAAGCTCATGTGTAAGATAATGAAAGAAAGTTTAGAGGTGAAAGGATTGGGTTATGAGAGCTTTGACCTAATCAGTGCATTAATCCACCAGTCACATTAACAGTGCAGTAATTGTAGGTACTTGGGATGTTGCTGGAGGAGGTAGGTCACTGGGGGGATGCCTTTGGAGTTGAGATTTTGTCCCTGGTGAGCAGAGCTCTCTCTCTACTTCCTGATTGCTGTGTCCTGACCTGCTTTCCTCCTCCACATCCTTCTGCCATAATTTTCTTCCTCACTTGGACCTGGAGCTATGTAGTCAGTCATCAATGAACTGAACCTCTGAAACCATGAGGCCCAAATAAACTGCTCCTCCTTTACATTGTCTCTTGGTCACAGCTATGAAAAAGCTGACTAGCTCACCATGGTGGCACATGCATGTAATCCCAGTGGCTCAAGGGCTAAGGAAGGATGATCACAAGTTGAAAGTCAGCCTCAGCAACTTAGTGAGGCCCAGTCTCAAAATTAAAAAATAAATAAATAAAAATGGCTGGGGTTATGGCTAAGTGGCTAAACACCCCTGGGTTCAATCTGTGTTATACACACACACACTCACTAAAATAACATTCTGTTTGTCCTGTTTGTCTGGAGAACACTTACTAATACACTAATTAAGCCCTGGACTAGGTGTAGCTATTTCCTGGATGTCTCACTGTTTGGTTGGTGTATGGTGTTCATGTCACTACATATTCAGTCAAATGTCTCAGTTGATAAAGATAAATAAAAGTAATGTATTGCTAAGCTTAATCACTGGAAACCATTTCACTGTTGAAAAATCATACTTTTCTAAATTTCTCTTTTTTAATTTATACCACTCAGTATTGTTTGTTTGGGGGTCTATTGGGGTTTTGTTTTCTTTTGTGATTTGAGACAGGGTCTCACTAAGCTGCCAAGGCTGACCTAGAACTTGTAGTCCTCTTCCCCTAGCTTGTTTTTTGTTTTTTTGCTTTTTTGCTTTTTGGTTTTTGTTTGTTTTGTTTTGTTTTGTTTTTGTTTGGTAGGTTAGTTGGTTTTTATACACCGTGTTGCCCAGGCTGACCTCAAACTATTGTGCTCAAGCAATCTTCCAGCTCAGCCTCCAGAGTAGCTGAGACTACAGGCACATACCACCATGCATAGATACCACTCAGGATTGAAATGATAGACAGTCAAGCAATGAATTAAATTAAAATCAAAGAGTAGAGCTGAGGTGTAGCTCAGTGGTGGAGCACTTGCCTAGCACGTGCAAGACCCTGGGTTTGAGCTCCAGCACCACAAAAAAAAATAGATAACAGAGAAAATGAAAGCTACCTTGTATGTCTGCAAAGGTAGCCATGAAGAACAGCTTTTGCATAAAGTACTGAGATTCCTAATATTTATATGCTGATTTTATGTTCTGGTTGTGACTAAAAATAGGTTGATATGCTATACAGCAAACACAAAGTATTAGTCCATAAAAATTATCTTTCAGAAAAAGGAAGTTATACAATTTACTTGGCTAAAAGATAGTATTGCCAGGCACTTCCACCTCTTTAGAAATTTTGTTCTTACCATGGAATAAGAAAGGTTTTTTTTGCTTTGTTTTGTTTCGTTTTTAGTATTTGCTAGGAGCTACCCATTTCAAAATCTTGGATTTCCTACAATAACATACCTGTAAACTTTACAAATCAAGTGGACACATTTAATACATTTAAGCTCTGCTTTTTTGAAAGAAGCAACCGAGAATGTGTATTTTCATTTTAAATAGTACATCTTGTGCATACATAAGCAGACTACTGTCCTTGTGCTATCTAGGAAGAGGATCAGCTGATTTTTTGAAAGTATTCATGTCCTATTGAAATTTTCAACAGTTGGATTTCATTTCCCCCTTTCTGTTGTGAGTCTTACTAAATAGTTGCAAAAACAAAACTGGCGTTATCAATGTCATAATCACAGGTGCGGTGTTAAGGTTCATTAGTTAAGGTGTACGTTGAGACAGACCAGGTCACAGTCTGTTGGAATAGCTTCCTGCTTTTACTGAAAGGTAATACTAAGAACTATATTTCTCAAAGTTTAATGTGCATATGACTCGTCCTGGGATCTTATGAAAATGCAGATTATAATTCTGTGGGTAAGGGTAGAGTCTGAGATTGAGTTCTTGTTTGTTTTGTTTTTTGGTACTGGTGATTGAATCCAAGGGCAGTTAACCACCGAGTCATATCTCCAGCCCTTTTTATTTATGTGTTTTTTTTATTTTGAGACATGGTGTAACTAAGTTGCTTAGAGCTTCGATAAATTGTTGGTGCTGGCTTCAAATTTAGGATCCTCCTGCTTCAGCCTCCTGAGTTGCTGGGATTACAGGCATACACTGCTATACTCAGTGAGACTTTTTTAAAACTTGGAATAGAACCCAGGGGAGTTTTATCATTTAGTCCCATCTCCAGCTCTTTTCATTTATTTATTTAATTTTCAGACAGGACCTCACTAAGCTGCCCATGCTGGCCTCAAACTTGCAATCTTTCTAGCTCAACATCCTAAACTGCTGGGATTGCAGGTGCGTGCCACCATGCCCAGCAGAGATTGAAATTTCTTACAAGCTCACAGGTTATACTGATGATGCTGATCCCCACAGTTCATACTTTGAGTAGCAAGAACTTTGATCATGAGCTCAACTTATCCATTTAGGAATGCATGCTGTCTTCCTTTACAGGATGCAGAAATCACATGGGAAAGAGATGTGTTTGTCCCTTTACCTACCTAAATATTTATTTGAAGAGTATTCATTTTTTTTTTTAGAGAGAGAGGGACAGTGGGAGAGACAGAGAAAGAGAGAAACAACTTTATTTAGTTTTTCACATGGCCTTCGTTGCTCCAATACTTAGTTGTGTACCTGGTGCTGGGGTTTGAACCCGGGTCCTCATGCTTGCTAGGCAAGCGCCGAAACCACTGAGCCACCACTGCAGCCCAAGAGTATTCATTTTTTAAGGAAAGAAGAAGGGAATTCACATACTGAGTATTTGGTTATGTGCCAGGGACTGTGTAGAGCATTTTAATTCTAAGAAATACCATGTAAGGTGGGTGGCTTTCCCCCACTTTGCCCATGATGAGAAAAGGGAGAGAGAGACAGAGAGAGATTTACTTGCTTCTAAGGTCAAAGCCCTGTTCCACTGTACCATCTTACCTCCAAGGTTTCACTCTTATGACAGTGGCCAAAGGTGCCATCTAATTCGCCTATTTGTCAACGTGATTTCTGCAATTTCCAAACGAAACATAATTCAAGCTGAAACTGTTTTAACACATTTCTTGAAACATAATAGAGTCCATGACAGCATAGCTTGCAATTTCATAGCTCTAAATATACTATCATTACTTTATGTCCCTGAAAATGCAGCAATTACACTCAGCATCCATCTGGTATCTCATTCTTAAACTAGAAAGCAGGTGTTAGTGTTGATTCTGACTCCACCACAGCTATCTTCAGTCACTCAACCCTGGCAAGTTCTTCTGGATGCCAAAACAAAGACAATCCACCAGCAGTTTGATCAAAATGAAGCCAAGAAATCAGTTTGTATTCAACATTGAACTGTCCTGCCACTAAAGCTAAGTTGAAAGGGCATGGAGATAGAGTGCATAAAATACTTCAAAGAGGCATTCGAAGAAAACACATTTTCAATTGGTCATGGAGCCTATGTGTCCCAACTCTATCAGTAAACAATTTTCTTTTAAAAAGAAGAAAAGGGAGCAGGGGACAAAAGGCGGACTCTATGCCCAACATTTCAAAAAACTTGATTTCTGCTGTATCTTGGAAGCAGATCTCATTCTGCCTGGGAATAAGGCATCCGGTTGGAGGTCAGCAGTACAACCGAGTTACTCCAACAATTTCAGGCAATCACAGAGCACCTGCTACATGTGTTATTCAGGCTGGATCTAAAATGTCCCCCAGAAGCTTATGTGTTAGACCTGGTCCTCAATGCAGCAGTGTTGAGAGGTGAGGTCTTTTGGAGGTGATTAGATCACAAGGGCTCGAACCTCAAAATTAAACTGTTGATGAATCCATAGCTTAATAGACTATTGGGACATAGTGGAAACTTTAGGATGCAGGGCCAAGTTTGTGGAAATAGACCCCTGGAGGCATCTACTTAAAGGGTATATTCTGTCTCCTGCCCCTTCCTCTCTACCTGCTTCCTGACTGTCCTGAGGTGAACAACTTTTCTCTGCCACATGCTCCCTGCCATGATGGTCTGGCTCACCACAGACTCAGAAACAACACAGCCAAGTGACTATTGACTGAAACTTCTGAAACTGCGAGCCCAAATAAATCTTTCCTCATTTAAGTTCATTTTTGCAGGTGTTTTGTCATAGCAATGGAAAGTTAACTAACACAGGGCTCTAACTGGAAAGAGTAAGAGCTAAGCCCTGGTCTCAAGGAACATTACAGTGTAGATGTTAAAGCCCATGTGTGAAAGATGGGAGTACCCAGGGTGATGCAATTGGGAGGTAGGGCCTAATGGGATATCCTTAGGTCACTGAGAGTATGCCTTTGAAGAGGACTGTAGCTTCCTGGTTCCTTGCTCTTTCTCTTCAACTCCTTGGCTTATGCATGGTTTTGTTGAACCAGGCATTCCCTCCATGATGTGCTGCCTCACCCAAGGCCTAAAGCAATAGGGTTAATTGATGAGAGACTTCAACTTCTAAAACTGTGAGACAAAAACTAAACCATTCATCATTATAAGTTAATTATTGTGGGTATTTGTTATAGTGACAGAAAGCTACTACAAGGAGGTATACCAATGACTACAATCAGGTCCAGTCAGATAAGAGCCAGAGCGAGGTGTGGTGGTACACACCTGTAATCCCAGTAACTCAGGAGGCTGAGACAGGAGGATTGCAAGTTCAAAGCCAGCCTCAGCAACTTAGCAAAGCGTTGAGCAACTTAGCTAGACCCTATCTCAAAATAAAAAAAAATAGAAAGGGTGAAAGGGCTGGGGATGTTGCTCAGTGGTTAAGCATCCCTGTGTTCAATTCCCCATACCAAATAAATAAATAAAAGCCAGAAAAAAAAACTGGACAAATGGCATGAAGATTCTGGATAGGGAGAGATATATGTTGTTGGGAGTATCAGGAAAGTTTTCATGGAGAAAGCAGTATTATAGATGAGCCTTGTAAAATGAGTAGAATTTGTATATGCATCCCTAATAATCTGGGAGTAAATGGAGTTCTACTCTGCTATTAGAGAGAATGATATCATGGCATTTGCAGCCAAATGGATGGAGATGGTAAAAATCATGTTAAGTGAAATATCCCAAACTCAGACTGAAGAGCCAAATGTTTTCTCTCATATGTGGAAGCTAGAGTAAAATCTAAGACAGGATGAAAGTTAACCAAGTTTAAACAATAAACTCAACATAGTTGAAACTTCACAAAAGCTGCGGGAGCCATAACTATGAAGGTGAGGGGAAAAGGGAGGGAGACAGCCCAAGGGGGGAGGGATGAGTAGGGTCATCAATGCAAATGGGAACTCTTGACTCCCATGAGAAGCCCAGCTATACACAGGCAGGCAGAGAAACTCAGAAATTTCAAAATTATACACATGGATATGCTTATTTCTGTCTATAACATGGAGGTAACACAGAGAAGACATGAAAGCAGGAAGTGGATGAAGTGGGGGGATTCAGCACTAGGATCAGCCTTAACTTATTTTGTCAGTATGCATAAATATGTAGCAATGATTTCCTCCAATATGTAAGAGTATGTTGAACAAAGAAAAAATAAAATAAAATAAAGAAGAAAAAGAACCAGCACAAGCAAAGGAAGGCATGGAAGTGGAAAGTGTAAAGTATATTCAGGGAACTCTGGTTTAGATAGAATGTAGGACATGCTTACTGTACAGATAAATGAGAGAGACAAGACTAGGCACATAGTTGGAAGCCAAATTGTAAAAGATTCTAAATGATCCATTTCACCAAGGAGGCTCTTCTCATTAAAGAGCAATATAATAGTTTATATAAATCACAAATTATACCCACACAAATTCTCCAGTAAAATATCATCCAGTTTATATAACGCTGAAAAAACTCTATCAGTATAATACATATAATAGTTCAAAAACTTCAGTGTCATCGTAGCAGTTATTAAGGCATATTATATAGTCAGAGTGATAATAACAGTGTGGTACTGACCCAGGAGTGCTTTGCCACTGAGCTACATCCCCAGCCCCCCCCCCCTTTTTGGGATAGGGCCTTGCTGAAGCTGGCCTCAAATTTGTGATACTCCTGTCTAATACTCCCAAGTTGCTGGAATTGTAGGTGTGTGGCACCATGCCCAGCTAGGGAAAGATTGCTTCTAAGTGCACTTTCTGATCCACTGGACTGATACTTTCAACAATATATGATTTCCACTTCCTTGCCCATCCTTCAAAGTACCTACCTTAGGAAATCTGCAATTTCCTACACCTCAAATTCAATTCTCCCACATAGCCAGCCCCATCCATCCCCTCATTTAGGTCTTTAATATAAAAAGCACTCCTTCACAGAGGCCTTCCCCAAATCAATCTATTTGAAAAGCACCCTCATCATCTTCTTTCTCTGCACCCTGCTTTATTTTGGTATCTATGTGCTCACTACCACTTGAGGTGTCATCTCTACATTTGTTTGCATCTGTCTTTTCCTATGAGAATATAAATTTAGTGAGATCGAAGATTTATGTGTGTGGCTGGAGTGGTGGATCAGTGGTTGGAGCACTTGCCTGGCATGCATGAGGACACGGGTTCGAACCCTAGCACCACATACACAACTAAGTGTGGGAGCAATGAAAGCCACATGAAAAACTAAAATAAAAATTGATTCTCTCCCTCTTTCTCTCTCTCTCTCTTTCACTATCCCCCTCTCTTTAAAAGAAAAAAGATTTATGCCTATTGTTTTCACTGCTATATCCCTAGTACCCAGGACAGTGCCTGATACAAAACACCACTCAGAAAATTGGGATGCAGGCTACTGTCACAGTGAACTAATTGATGCCTTCCCTCCAGTCTTACCCACTCCAGTCTATTATCCTTCCCACCTGCTGTGATCATGAATCCAATCATTTTACTCTCACATTAATACTCCCTAGTGGTTCTTTATCACACCTATGCAATGAGGCCCACCTTCCGAGGCCTGCAATCAAAGTTGTTTCTGCTCAGAGCCCAAGTCCTCCCCACTTGACTCTCACTTTTCCTTACCATGCATCCTACCTGTGTTCTGCTCCAGTTATTTTATTTTATTTTTTTAATTTTTATCAGTGCAACACTTTTTCTCCAGTGAAGTTGGGGTAGATGTCCTGGTGCTCCTCCTTCTCTGTAGTATCCCTTGAAGTAGATCCAACAAACCCAATTTGAAATCACATTATAGCCAAATTGAAACACTCCATGTCTTCCAGGGCCTCTGAACACCTCATGTCTTGCATTCTGAATGTCCTTCAAGACCGTTTATACACATTTATATCCTACCTAGACTCATGGCCCAGTCAAATAGTACCTACTCCATGAAATTTTCCTTGGCCTCTTACTCCCTTGTTCTCTGTATTAAATGGTTTTATAAATTTGTAATTTTACAAGACCAAATGTTCTTTAAAGAAGTGAGCAGTGCAGGGCGTGGTGGCACATGCCTGTAATCTCAGTAGCTCAGGAGGCTGAAGAAGGAGAATGACGCGTTCAAAGTCAGATTCAGCAACATAACAAGGTCCTAAGCAACTTAGCAAGACCGTGTCTCAAAATTTACAAAAAAAATAAAGAGGGCTGGGGATATTGCTCAATGGTTATCACCCCTGGGTTCAATCCCTTGTACCAAAAAAAAAAAAAAAAAAAAAGGAAGGAGAGGAGGAGGAGGAGGGCAAGGAGTGTTTGCTGAAAGTATGATTCATTTTTGTAGCTCCAATAGTTCTATTGCAGTGTCTCACATCTAGTAGGTGCTCAACAAACATTTGTTTGTTGGATGAATGAATGAGTTTCCCATATTATACAAAACAAAACCAATTTTAGATTAAGCTTCTATAATTTGGCTTTTGTTTGTTTCTTTTCTTTTTTCTTTTTGATCATATAAAAACAGTGCATTTAGTCCCCTGTGGCTTCCAAAGATTTCAGTAAGCTGCCGAATAATGATACTCAATTTGTGATTGAATTAATGAAAAACTTGTAGCAAAATTATCCTAGTGAGGAAATGATCTTTTTGGGGACTTCAATTTCAAATGGTGAGGCAACATTAGTTTTAAATGAAAGAAAACATGTCATTGTACAGATTTAGCACAGTTGATAAATATGCCATAAGGAATTTGTCTCAGGGTACCCCACAGTAGATGCAAATGGGAAGAAGCTCACCATAGCAAACTGAAAAAACAGGAAGCATGCTATGCAAACTTAAAAATATTGCTCCCCTCTTGGGCTTCCATTGCTCGAGTTTTCAGTACGCAAAAAGAGTTTCATTGCAATGATCTCCAAGTTTCCCTTCAGCCCAGAAACACATATGCTTCTCTCAGATTTTAAGCAAGACACTTATTTCCACTGAAAGAGACCCAGATAGTTATTCTCCTTAAGTATGTGTTATTCAGTCTCACTTTTCCTTGATGATAACTTTCTAGTAACCCCACTGGGCATAAGAGAGATATATCTTTTTTTTTTCTTTTTTAAAGAGAGGGATAGTGAGAGAGGGGGAGAGGGAGAGAGAATCAATTTTATTTAGTTCTTCATGTGGCTTTCGTTGCTCTGAGATTTTTTTGTGTACATGGATGGTACTGGGGTTTGAACTCACATCCCTGCAAAAGCCAGGCAAGCACAGTATTCGCTAAGCCACCACTCCAGCCCCAAGAGAGACATATCTAGTTTTGAGTCTTCCCTTGCCAAAGACCCACTGAATACATCTCCACAGCAGAATACAGTGCCCCCTGGGGACGTGTTCAAGGAAGAAAAATCCATGCTGTCAATACATTCTATTGGATAAATCATCCCTCTTGCCCCTAAATATACATGTGTTGAATAAGAGTATGACCACCAGCCAATCTACACATGATGCTGCTTTCATCTCTGGGTCATGTCAATCACATACTGCAGCAGCCACGGGCCTGGCTACATTATATGATCCCGCCCACCTTCACATCCTTATGCCTGTGTCTTGGCTCTGAGTGGCAGCTAGCTGGCAGGCGGGCTGATAAGTGGGAGAAACCACCTCCTTGCCTCTGCTTCTCCCTTTCCCTGCACAGGTGCACGAAGTCCACCTGTGAGCCCCTTTCCTAAAAACACCACAGTGAGTTTGGCTGAATATTAATTTTATTCTCAGCAACTTACCTCTATCCCCACTATGGGTGCAAAAGAAATAGTCAACTAGAAGATAGTGAAGCAGGCATGGTTCTGCACTCAATAGATAAGGATTTGAAATCTGATTCCATGAGTAATGAGCTCCGTGACCCTGATCAAGTTACTTCTCCTCTCCTACTTACATTTTCCTTATCTGTCAAATGTGAGTGATAATAGGAACTTCCTCAAAGAGTTGAGGTAAGAAATAAATTAGCTGATGCTTATACTCAAAAATATAGAACATAAAACTTCAACAAATATCAAGAATACTTCCTAGGGGCTAGAGCGGTGGCTCAGCGGTTTCGGTGCTTGCCTGGCAGGCACGAGGACCCGTGTTCAAACCCCAGCACCACGTACACAACTAAGTGTTGGAGCAACTAGGGCCATGTGAAAAACTAAATAAAGTTGTTTCTCTCTTTCTCTGTCTCTCTCACTGTCCCTCTCTCTTTAAAAAAAAAA
>PVKS010047439.1:0-12824 GCA_004027875.1 Aplodontia rufa | reverse complement strand
TAAAAACATGTTCGACATAATTAGTTATTAGGGAAATGCAAAATATATGCATGACATACCACTACATACTTATTAGAATAACTAAAATTCCAGAGTTGTCACAAAGGTGTTGGGGAGGATATAAGAAAATTAGAACCCTCTTTTGCTCAGTTGGTTGGGGACTTTAACAGTTTCTTCAAAAATCAAATATGTAACTACACTATTACCTAGTCAGTTCATACCAAGGTAGTCCCCCCACCCCAACTCCCCACATAAAATGAAAGCTTATGCTGTAATTTGAAGGCTGCTGTCCCCTCCAGAGTTCATGTTGAAACTTAATCTTAGTCAATGCAGCAACATTAAGTGGCAGGCCCCTTGAGAGGTGTTTCAGTTGTAAGGGATTGTACCTCATGAATAAGATTTGTGCCCTTATAAAAGGGCTCAAGGTTGAAAGGTGTGTTTTTGCCTTTCCCGTCTGGTGTATGAGGACACAACTTTCCCCCTTCAGAGGATGGGTAACAGTACATCATCTTGTAAGGAGAGACTAGCCCTGCATGGGACACTGAACCTGTTCATTCCTTAGTCTTAGACTTTCCAGCCTTGGTAACTGTGAGAAACACATTTCTCTTTCTTACAAGTGACCATATCTAAGGTATTTTGTCATAACAGCACAAATTGACTACTTGTGCATATTTACATACAAAGACTTGTGTACAGATATTTAAAGTAGCTTTCTTTGCAAAAGTCCAAAACTAGAAAATGATCAAAATATCTATTAACAGGTAAATGAAAAAAAATTACATTCATGCACTGAAATAGTTTTCACCAATTAAAAGGGATGAACTATCAATACACAGAACAAGGATTATTCCCAAAATAATTGTGCTGAATGAAAGAAGCTGGATGAACTACGTGAATCCACTTTTATAAAATTCTAGATTATGCAAATTAATCTGCAATGAGAGAAGATAAGTAATTTTCTAAGGTTAGGGAGATGCAGGAGGGAAAAATGAAAAAAGGCCAGGAGACATTTCTGGGGATGATGTGGATATTCACTATCAGTTGTCATGATGGTTTCATGAGTGTATATACGTGTCAGACTTATTGAATTGTACAACTTTAAAATGTGCCACTTATTGCTTACTAAAACCTCAATAAATAGATAAAACTATAAACAAATAAAGAAAAGGAAAGCAGGATACTATAAATTAGGTTATGAAAAACTAGTCTTGACTCTTGCTTCTTTCTTACTAGAAACCAGCACTCCCAATGCTAAATGATTGCTTGGTATTTATCTTGATTTCTCTAAATAAGATATAGCAATGCATTTTGGGTTTTTTTTTTTCAGTTTTAGGCATTGTCTATTGACTTAATAGTTTTAAATATAATAAACTAGTTTTCTTTTACCCTTCCACTCAGTCCCCCACCCAATTATCAATCCCTATCAATCAGTTAGGTATGTAATAATTTTGATTATAAAACATGTGCGGTTTACATAAGTCTGTCTATAAAAGTTGGGCCACGTAATACACTATTATTATTTTTGTTGTGTTGTGTGACAACTCCATCTTCTATAGGTAACTAATTGCAAATAATTGTGTTTACTCGCTTTTCTTTTCCTTTCTTTATTTAAATTTTCTTTGTGTGTGTGTGTGTGTGTGTGTGTGTGTGTGTGTGTGTTTGGGGATCCAACCTATGGCCTCATGAATGCTAGAAAACTGCTTTGCCACTGAGCTACATTCTCCAACCCTACCTACTTAATTTTCTATGTCCCATCACTCATTTAGCTACAAGCTCCTGACAGATGTGTAACTAATCACACAGTATGTTCACATATAAAGTAAAATATCAATATTATCATGTTAAGTCTTTCCTGGACAGTCCTTTCTCCAGACCTGCTGCATTCCTCTGTTCAAGAGTTGAGCAGTTTGGGTAGCCATTTTTACCTCACTTCTTGACTACAGCAGGGTAGTTGAGACAAGATTTCTCACTATTTCCTGCAGTTGAGTCTGTTTTAGCTATGTAGAGTGAGTAACAGGGCTCATTTGACTTTAGGTCCTAGGTTCTAATGATTGTCCTTTGCATGCACTGACTACTCACTACAATCACATAAGGGAGACAAGGCTGAATGAGGCATCCAAGGGTCTGTACTGCTCTATTTTGCAAGGACCTACTGTAAGGACATGGATCTGACAGGGATTTGTGGGCTCATCTGCTGGTTAGCCTTTCATTAATATCCTTAGGTTGGCAACTCCCAAATCTCTGTCCTTAGCCCAGTCTTCTTTCTTAAATTTAAGACTCATGCCTAACAAGTTATCTACCAAAAAATATCTATTCTAAATACCTCAGATTGACATCTCCATTACCAGATACATTCTTTTCATTATGTTTTGCCTGGCTCCCAGTCACATGTAAGAAGAATCTGATTAATGTTTAGAAATACAATTCTTGAGTCAGATAGCTGAGTTGGAGTTCCAAGCCCACCGTTTAATAACTCTTTGACCTTCACAGAGTTACTTGGCCTCTCATCTGCAAGATAAGGATAAATAAGGGTAGGGTTGTTATAGGGGATTATATGCATTAAAAACTGCTTAGAAAAAGCCCGACATTTTGTAAATTCTCTATGAATACCTATTAAATAGAAACAAATGAATAATCAAATAAACATGCTGGAACTTCAAAAGCAGTGATCTGTTCAAGCGCCCATCCACCATATCACCTAGCTGTTGAAAACTACCAGGAACCACCAATTTTGTCTTCTACTTATTTATTAAATCGTTCTTTAAACCATAATCTCCATAAATATCTATTTGATTACAATTTTGCTTCTAATTTGTACCACAATATGGGGCATACCTAGTGGTGTTCATTATAATTTTCATTGGGTGGTTTAATGAATTGCATATACTACATTGTATTACTTTTTTTTTGTTAATGTATCTCCCCTACGATATTTAATTTCTTGTATATTAGGGCCTTTCTGTCCTTTTAATATGGTAATTTAAAAAGAGTAGATGCAGATAAATGTCTTTAACACAAATAAAAGAATGAAAACATTTGAATAGAAGGGTTTAAGCCAAGTTTGACTTTTTCATGGCAGCCCTGCTCTGAAAAAACACTTACACTGCTGAAGTCAATAAGGCAGAAGAACTTAATGTTATGTTGGCTTTACTTGGTGTCAGTTTTAGAAAAACAACAACTATTTAGCTAAGACATACCATCAAAAGTGACTAAGGCATCTAAAGCACACTGAAGTAAAGCCAATTATCCTGACAACTAGGGCATTTTGGGTTTGCTAAGCATTTAACTTCTGGAGATGAGGATGCATTTTTAGTAACAATCAAGATGCTAACACTTCTTGACCCTTCTATATAGCCTGAAGAACTCTGTACCAAAAATAGAATATTATAATATTCCTGAACAAGGAGATCCACACTATTATAATATTTATATCAGGATATATCAACTTATAAAACTAAATTAATAAAGAAAATAATAAATCTGTAAGCTTTCTAGGTGATAGAAATATTTTATTACCAAAAGTCCTAGATAACTATCTTATTGTCAATAATATGTATGCTTGATTTGTATCTAAATATTATTATGGCATATTATGAGTCATTGATAATTGGATTACATATAAAAAGAAAATGAATCTGTTAATTTTAAGTTTGAATTAGCCTGTCCTATATGAGGAGCAAAGTGCAATGCATTGTTACAATAAAATGGCAAAGAATTGACTGATCTTCTTTACAGAGTGGAATAAAATAAACAGAGCAAAGAACAGAGCATGAACAATGGCAGTTGTTTAGGGATTAGGCAGATAGTAGACATGCTGACTTTGCTCCCTTTTACATAATGCATAAAATTAATTCTTATTGTAGTCACAACAAACAATTTTATTTCTATTTTTCTTCAAATACATGAAACATTGTGTTTAACATTGTCTAGGATAAATATTCCTAACAAATATTTTTCAATTTTTTAAATGTTATGAAAATATATCAGATGATGAACAAACTGATAAAGCTATATGCCCTCCTTTCTGCCGAGTTCATTACAGTCACATTAAATGGCTACTATTTTTATCCTGCAGCATTTCCATAGCATTGGCAAAGCAGTATTTTAAGTCCATTTAAAAAGTCCAGAAAATTATTATTTCTGTACAGAATAGAAACTGTGTTCCAGAAAAAAGGTCATACATTAAACAATCTTTAAATGGCAAATTAATTTAATAAATATCTCTTACATACTCACTGTATGCCATGAAATCTGCTAGGAGATAAAAATGATAAGGTTATATATACACACACATGCACACAAATGTACACACACAGTTGTGTCTTTCTCTTGGTACCACTCTGGAGGCCCAGCATCAGTGGAAGTGTTTTTAAAGAAAATGGTGACAACTTTTGGGTTAAGAGGATAAACATGTCAGGGAGATGGGACCAGATCAGGGGGACTTTGAAGAATTGACTAGAAGACCTTGACAAGTAGAGATGATGGGGAAGCACAAGCTGGAGGAACTTCCAATAGGAAAGCATAGAGACATGAATTCAGAGATCACAGAAACCACTTGGTTCAGAGGATGTTTTGCAGAATGGTGTAGCTATTCTGGAGAGCAATAAAACAATCCTTAATGATACCAAGGAAAATTATACCTGAAGTCCAGCAACCCCTCTGCTGAAATTACATGAGTAGTGGACATGCAACATTGGGCATACTGCAGGTGAGCTGGAGGCCATCTAGGTGACCCACAGTAGGGGAATCAAACAGAGAAAAAGAGGCAATGTATACCACAGAATAGTAGATAGATGTAGAAGAAATAAGCTTCTTAGGATATGTCTCAAGAACAAGTATGTATCTTAAAAACATAGTGTTGCCCACCTGAGGGCACTCAGGATGGGAACCCCTTGCAGAGCAGCCCTACTCAGAACCAAACAGGGGAGGTTCCCCACTTGGAATAGTCCCTCCTAATGACACCCCATGTTTTGGTTGGGGCCTCTTTGAGACACACTGGAAAGTAGGTTTACATTCTGGTAGGTTCAGATTTGCAACCTTGAGCCTGGAACCAAAGGGTAGAACACAAAAGGACCCAGGCAGAAACAGCATCTGAAAGAAGATGATCTTCAAATAGTTGGTGGCTGATCTGACCCTTTGACTTGCAAGGAAAAACTACCTGAAGAACTGCCTATCTTCTTCCCCTCAGGAAACCTCAATTCAGAGATCCACAAGAAGCTCTTCAAAATGAAGAATCAAATAAGGAGTGGTGCACCTCAAACCCAAAACTCCCCCAAAAACGATTGCATGGATAGGGGTTGAGTTGAAAATATTATCAATGACCTGATTGCTAAAAGGAGCAATGAGCTAAAAGAAGATATAATGAAGGGACTAAGTGAGAAAACTCAAGAGATGAAAAACTTTATTATCAAATAAGTAGACATACTCAAAAAGGAAGTAACAGAGTTATAATCTATAGTCAATGATATGAGAGGAACCATGGAAGAATTTAATAATAGGCTAACTTCCATAGAAAACAGAACCTCAGCTCTTGAAGAAAGAACTTCTGACAATGAGGACAGGCTGAGCAAGCTCGAGTGCATGGATGACAAAAAAGAAAAAAACTCACAGAATATGAACAGAATTTTAAAAATGCCTGGGATGAAATGACAAGAAACAATTTAACAGTAATTAGCATACAGGAAAAAATTGAAACACAAACGAATGGGATATGGAACATTCTCAAGGAAATTGCTAAAGAAAATTTTCCCCATATAAAAATAAAGTCAGATATGCTCTCCAGGAAGCTTACAGGACACCCAATAGGCCTAATCGGATGAAAAGCTCACCAAGACACATCATATTCAAAATGTACACAGGGAAATCAAGGAAAGAATATTGAAAGCAGCAAGGGAGAAATGCCAAATCATATTTAGAGGCAAACAAATCGGAATCACATCTCACTTTTCAGTTCAGACTCTGGAAGTGAGAAGATCATGGAAGGAAAACTTTCAACACCTGAATGTACACAACATGCAGCCAAGAATACTATACCCAGCAAAGCTCAGCTTCAAATTTGAGGGGGAAATAAGAACTTTTCATGATAAGAACAAACTTGCAGCATTTGTGAACAGAAAGCCAGAATTACAAAGAATTCTCAAAGATAAACTCCAGATACAAATACAAGCTAATAATCCTCAAAACCCATAAATAGAGGAAATTCAATAAAGGTACATGCAAACAATAGACAATTAAGACAGCACAGAACTTACTAATAAAACAAAAGGAATATGAACCACGTAACAATTCTAACAATGAATGTAAATGTTCTCAGTGCACCAATCAAAAGACACAGACTAGTAGATTGGATCAAAAAACAAAACCCAACAATATGCTGCTTACAGGAAACCCACCTCACAGCCAGTGACACCCACAGATTAACGGTGAAAGGATGGAAAAAAATCTACCAGGCATATGGCCCAAGAAAGCAATCTGGAATTGCAATTTTTATATCTGACAAAGTGGATTTCAAACATAAATTAACCAAAAGAGATGAAGAAGACCACTACTTCCTAGTAAAGGGAACAATACAAGAAGAAATAACCATAGTAAATATATATTCTTCAAACACCAATGCCCCCAACTACGTGGATAAATATTCAAAGATATAAAAACCATTTGTGAACCTCAACACAATAGCACTGGGAGACTTTAACATGCATCTATCACCAAAAGACAGATCATCAAAGCAAAGAAACAATAAAGAGATCTCCAGTCTAAACAACACCATAAATCAAACAGACTTAACAGACATCTACAGAATATTCCACCCCAAATTGGCAGAGTATACCTTCTCAGCACCACATGAATCCTTCTCAAAAATAGATCATATTCTAGTCCATGAAGGAAATCTCAGCAAATATAAAAAAGTAGATATTATTCCATGGAATAATATCCATGGAATAATAGAAATATTCCATTATTTCTATCAGACCATGATGCCATGACCTTAATAATTAATAGCAAAAACCATGGCACAAAACACACAAATATGTGGAGATTGAATAATACCCTACTAAATGAAGAATGGATCCAAGAAGACACGAGAACAAGTAATTAAGGAATTCTTGGAAGAGAATGAGAATGAAGACAAAAAGTATTGAAACCTCCAGGACAGCATGAAAGCATTCTTAAGGGGAAAATTTATTGCACTGAGCGTCCACATTAAGAATCAGGAGAGATCCCTAATAAATAAGCTTATGCTCCAACTCAAATCTCTACAAAAGGAAGAACAGTCTAATCCCAAAGCCAACAGAAGATAGGAAATAATTAATTAAGATCAAAGCTGAAATCAATGAAGTTGAGAACAGCAACAAAAAAAAATAAAAAGAATCAATGAAACAAAGAGCTTATTCTTCAAAAAAGTAAATAAAATTGACAGATCCTACCTAATCTAACTAAAAGAAGGAGAGAATCAAAGCAAATTAACAAAATCACCAATGAAAAGGGGTGATCACCACTGAACCCCTTGAAATCAAACAGATTATCAGAACATATTTTGAAAACCTATACTCCTCTAAATCAGATAATCTGGATGACATAAACTAATATCTACACACATACAACATCCCCAAATTGAAAAGGATGATACTGAAATCCTAAACAGCCCAATAAAAAGGTACCAAAATCCATACACCAATTAAAAGTCTTCCAGAGAAGAAAAGCCCAGGACCTGATGTATTCTCTGCAGAGTTTTACCACACCTTTGGAAAAAAGCTAACACCTCTCTTTATGAAGCTATTCCAAGAAATTGAAAAAGAAGGAACTCTTCCAAACACTTCTTATGAAGCAACCATAACTCTGATACCAAAACCCAACAAAAACACATCAAAAAAAGAAAACAACAGACCAATACCCCTCATGAATATATATGCAAAAATCCTTAATAAGTTTCTTACAAATCGCATTCAAAAACACATCAAGAAAATAATTCATCATGATCAAGTGGGCTTCATTCCAGGTATGCAAGGCTGGTTCAACTACACAAAGCAATAAATGTGATTTATCACTTAAACAAAATTAAGGACAAAAACCATATGATCATCTCAATATATGCAAAAAAGGTCTTTGACAAAATTCAACACCCATTTATGCTCAAAACTCTAGAGAAAATAGGGATCAAACTTAACTTTGTAAAGGCCATATATGCCAAACCCTCAGCCAGTATAATACTAAATGGAGAAAGGTTGAAAGCATTTCCACCAAACTTGGAAACAAGACAAGACTGCCCGCTTTCACCATTTTCATTCAATATACTCCTTGAGACCCTGGCTGGAGCAATCAGACAAGAGGAAGAAAACAAAGGCATAAGAATAGACTGGGAGGAAATCAAACTATCCCTTTTGGTTGATGATATGATCCTATATCTGGAAGATTCAAAAAACTGCACCAGAAAACTGCTAGAGCTTATAACAGATTTGGCAAAGTAGTAGGCTACAAGAACAGCATCCATAAAGCAATACCTTTCCTATATGCCAACAATATTAGGGCAGAAGAAGAAATTAGGAAATCGGTCCCATTCACAATATCCTGAATAAAATACTTGGGAATTAATCTAACAAGAGAAGTAAAAGACTGCTACAAGGAAAATTAATGAACAATGAAAACAGAAATTGCAGAAGACCTGAGAAGATGGAAAGATATTCCATGCTCTTGGTTATACAGAATTAATGTAATTAAAATGGCCATTCTGCCAAAAGCACTATACAGATTCAATGATATCCCCATCAAGTTTCTAATGTCATTCTTTGTAAATATAGAAAAATCAATTCTCAAATTCATATGGAACAACAAGAAACCCAAAATAGCCAAAACATTACTAAGCAAGAAAGATGAGACAGTTGGTTTTGCAATACCAGATCTAAAATTATACTATAGAGCTGTAGTATTAAAAACAGAATGGTACTGGTATCAAAATAAGAATGAAGATGAATGGAATACAATAGAAGACTCTGAGACAAACCCACAAATCTTTAAACATCTGATCTTTGACAAAGGGGGTCAAAATATAACATGGAGGAGAGACAGCCATTCAACAAATGGTGCTGTACAAACTGGACAGCCACTAGCCGAAAATTGAAATTTGATCTTTATCTCTCACCTTTCACAAAAATCAATTCTAAATGGATCAAGGAATTAAGAATTAAATCAGCTACCATACAACTGCTAGAAGAAAAATTAGGACCCACAGTCTCAACAAGGATCCTAAAGTGAAAGAATTACAGTCAAAAATCAATGAGTGGTATGCTATTAAACTAAAACATTTCTGTACATTCAAGGAAATAGTCAAAACAGTCAAGAGACAACCTACAGGATGGGAGAGAATCATGGCCTGTGATCTCTCTAACAGGGGACTAATATCCAAAATTTACAAAGAACTCAAAAAACTCAATAACAAAAACACAACAATCCAATCAATAAATGGGCCAGAGAGCTAAACAGAAACTTCTCAATAGAGGATACACACACACACACACACACACAATGGAGTTCTACTCAGCTTTTAGAAACAATGATATTGCATCTGTTGAAGGTAAATCAATGGCATTGGAAAAATTAGGCTGAGTGAAGTTAGCCAAACCCAGAGAGTCAAGGGCCGAATTGTTTCCCTCATTTGTGGAGGCTGGATCTAAACCCAGGCTTGGGAGTAAAGTAGACAAACTCATGTATTAGATCCATAGAACAAAAATGCAAAATGGTAATATTTATGAGATACAGTTGCAAGATACTTCATAAGACATTTGAACAAACTCTGGTGCATACCTGTACAAAAACGTAAATGTTTAATCCCATTGTTTAATATTTTGAAGAATAACAAGGGATGATAGGAAGGGAGGAGAAGGGGAAATGCCGGAACTGAGATAAAGCAAGGTACATTCCAAGCAGTTATAAATGTCATTGCATATACTATAGCCATATATATACAATGTTCTTCATTGGTATAAGAATTATGTCACTGTATTTGGGTTTTTTAGGAACAATATAGGACCCAGAAGAAAGGCAAGGAGAGAGATAGAGGGATGCGGGGGGAGATATTGAACAAATTGTATTGCTGATTTGGGTGCATCTAGAAATATGTGGTAACTAATCCCATGATTATTTAAAACTATAATGCACTAATAAAATATAATTAATTAATTAATTAAAAAACATAATGTAGACGAAATAAAAACCAAAAAGTGATCCATGGTAAAATAACCTTCATGTAAGTTAAGTGTATATGCAAAATTATTACCATATAATTTACATATTAAACCATTATCCATACAGGAGAGAGCAATTGAAGGACTATAGTGTAAAGGGGAATGCTCTAACAAAACAAGAACATGGTGTTGAAGGACTAATGCTGTTAGTGTGTCATGAATTGAAAAGATGGACCCCACACTGTAGCTGAGAAGGGAAATAGGACAAAAAGGAGGGAAAGAGAAAGGAAATGGTGAAAGAAGAAAAAAGTGAGAGAAAAAGTACAAACTTAAAACACAAACCTGTGAAAACCTACCATTTTCTAATTAAGTTTGTCTGGATGATTTCAAATTATGACATGATTTGTGCATATATTAACTTTTTACTCTCTTACAACTATGAAGTGCCCAGAATTTCCAAATTTCTGCCACACTATGGTCACTATCTATTTGGTCAACAGATAGTTGACCCAATAATATAACAACAGGCTGAAGACATTCTCCTCACCAGCCCTAGGTCTCAGGGGCTGCTTTGTATAAGAAGCCTGGGGACCTTGAAGCAAAAACATCAATTAGACCCCCAAAGTGACTCTCCGAACTTTGAGTGGATTATTTTGGAATCTTATGGAAGACAGTTTTCCAAAATATGCTTTTAGATTTACCCAAAAAACCTGAATTCTCCATTCCTTTATAAAACCATCTTTTTGAATTAGTGTAGAATGTTTCCAATATTCATAATATAATAAATTGCTTTCAATAATTATTGTTTCAGGGTTATGATTTGATAATGGAGAATTTAGATTCCAAAATAAGCAGAATGTCTTTATGAAAGGATTTCCAGTCTCAGACAAGAGCTAGGGTGGGATTTTAGAATAAGAAATAGAGGCAGAAATATTCCAGAAAGCAGTGGAACTTTCTGAAAGTAACAGTAAACAGGAAAAGGTAGTAATGTAAACATTTATAAAGGTAATAAATGCAATGAGAACACAGGAAATCTAAGCATTAAGAAATAAAACAAAAATAGAATACAGAAATGAAAAATTAACACAATATTTGCTCAGGTAAATGTTGCACTCATTTCATTCAACAATATTTATTGATTGCCTATTCTGTGACTGATTCCATGGGAACATAATTGTGAATAAAACATTACCAACAGTTTTATGTGGAAGACAGGTTAAAAAATAATGAAGATTCAATGTGTTAAACGTGTTAGTAAGCAAATAAAAATGCTGTGGGAAGACAATGGAGAGATGAATTCTCACTTCAGGGATTATAAAAGAATCCACAGAATGGCACTTGATACCAATCAAAAAAAAAAACAAAGATTATTTGGAGATAATCATTGAGAAAACAATACATTCCTACAATTTATTACTGTTTAACACTTGTTATAGATTTTTCATTTTAAAATGACCTCTCATTGATATGAATATTAAAATTATTTCTAAGATTATTGTAAATTAACCTCATTTTGTCTGATTCTTTTGCTGAAAATATAAACTTGAAAGATAACTTTTTCTATATATTCTTTCCAAGATGTTTGACCAAATATCTTCCCTAAATTGTCTAGAGAATCATTTATCTTACTAATTAGAAAATTTATTCTTCTCAAAAGTAATATTGATTTCATTTAAATTTAACAACTCTCAGGTCATCATTCTAATCAATGCAGCTGAATTTTAATTAATGCAGATTTGATATAAAATACATAATACCATGGTGTTAGTTCAGTTTGACTTTGAAGATAATGGAGCAAGTGATAAAAGATAAAGGAGACATCATATATAGGTTAATGATTTGCACAGTACTTGCCAGGCCATAAATGTTTCCTGATTAAATAAATAAATCATAATATACCAACATGCACAGTCTGATCACTTAAATTAATTTAAAATGAGATCAAACCATTTACTAAAATGAATTGATCATTTGTCTAACTCAAATGTCTATCAAATCATGTGGTCAAAACAATTTTCCATGTAGATGAAGATTTAGGCTTTGTCATTATGTAGAAAATAACCATCAAAAACAATTAGCATTAATGAAGTCATATTAGACAGACTCTAGTTGGGGAGGAAAAAAACTCAATGCTTTCTGAAAATTGGTGGCCATTGGTTCTCCAGTTCTCATCAGTATTTTACTGATTTAAAAACTTGAATTTGTATCTGCTAATTTAATTATAACTAACAGTAGTAGGTAATGTGCTCAAATCTCCCCACAATGAGAGCAAAAAAGAAAAGCATATAGGAGTTCTTGTGAACCTAAAGCTAACATAGAACAGAAATTAAAATATATGTGGATGGTGAAGATGCCAGCCTCCCCTTCATATTATTCAATGCCTGTTTTCATTGCAAAAGAAGACATTATGACAAATTCAGAACTCCCTTTGAAATCAAAACCTGAATGCTTCAACCTGAACTTAAAAATATGTGCTCAGAGTTCCTTTTAGAGCTGGAAAATTGAGTCCTGAGCCATTATTTGCTTCCAAATTGTATTTTGGTTTCCCAGAAGTCATACTAAAAGGGAGACAAAAACCATTTTCCAGAAACCATAACAATTTGCATTGTTCTATTGTGCTGTTGTTTAAAATGGCAGGCCCCA
>PVKS010047438.1:0-12826 GCA_004027875.1 Aplodontia rufa | reverse complement strand
CTCTAGGAATTTTATTAAATCTATCATAATGGGTCATCAATGCCCACATTTTTGAAGCAGGGCCAATAAGAGAACCAAGCCCTATGGACAGCTGTTACTAAACAGATCCCCCAACAGGTCTTTCTTTAAACCTAAGCTGCTTTTCTCCAAGGTGTCATCCTGCCCGCTTCCAAAGTATTATGGATTGAATGGGAGGTGTCCCCCAAAAGCAACGTGAAGGCTGAGGTGAAATGATTGGGTTGCAGGAGCTTTGATCCAATCATTGAGTTAATACCTTAACTGGCAATTGTAGGCTGGTAGAGTGGCTGGAGGAGGTGGGTCATTGCGGGTGTGCCTTTGGGGTATATATTCTGTTTCTGGCACGGAGTTTCTCTCTCTGCTCTGCTTCCCAATGTGACACCTTGAGCTCCCTGCTCCCTGGAGCTGTGCCTGGCCACCTTACCTAGACCCCTGAGGAATGAAGCTGGCCTTCTCTGAAGTTAGACCTCTGAAACCATGAGCCCTAAAGTAAATTTTTCCTCCTAAAATTGTTCCTGTCAGTTCCGTTCATCACATCAATGGAAAGCTGAATGAAACACCAAGGTTGAATAAAGATATTCCTAATAGGGACAAACTAGCTGAAGGGATAGACCACACATGATTGTGTCTGTATGGTTTGCTTTAATAACAAATCACTCCGTTTTGTAGGAAACTACATATCAGCACAAGACCTGTCACTGGAGTTGAGGATAACCAGTTTCTCCCTCTATGATGTTTATACACAAGGTTTGAGAGAATGAAGTAATAGAATTATAACAGTTCCAAAATTTCTGTTTATCAGCATGTGTGTAGTTATAAACTGAGTCAGTTTCAAGTGTTAATAATGAGCCTGACTTCTCATTTACTTTCTTCCCTTAAAACTTAAGAACCAAGCTGAATCATGTTCCGGCTACTGACCTCTTGCTGGTCTCGGCTGAAGGCAACAGAAGAAAAACGAAGGTGATGTTACAATTATTTTTCTAAACCCATTCCACCCCTTTCTCCCATGTATCTGCCCACAATCCCTCAAGGGACAACTCACTATGCTATATTTGGGAAAGGACTGAACAGTATCTGCATGATGGGGAACAGGGTTGAGGGAGGAAGGCTGTTCTATGATGAGGTAAGTTAATTAAGAAAGAAAAGCATCCTTGGAGGCTTTGGGGAGGGGGTCTCATAACACCTTCAAACACTTCAGCTGGGCTTTTTATGGTATGTGCATTGGGACTACTGCAGATTCTCAAACACTATGGAAGACTAGAACTCTTTCACCTTGAAAATTAACAGTGATTTTATGGCTTTGGCTCATTTCTCTTTTCCATTTCCAGGAATGCGACTGTCATTATCATTGGCTTGGAAAACTCGGGCAAAACTGTTCTTGTGGAGGCCTTTCAAAGATGTGAGAAACTAAGATCATTAGATACTGGTATAGGTCTCCCAGAGTCCAGTGAAATAGTCATTCCATGCTAGCCTTACTTTTTACTTCCTGGTCCTTAGTTTCCCTCTTTTGAAGGATAAACACCTTCCAATACTCTCTCTCCCTCCCTCTCCCTCCCTCTGGTGTTAGCCTGTTTGTGTCATGTCTGTCACCTGTTTCCTTTGTAAGATATTCTAATTGAAAGTCTTCTCATAGTGTCAGTATAAATGAACTCCAACTATGTAGAGCATTGCAGCCAATTTGAAGGAGAACATGTTTGAAATGGTGTCTAGTTTTGGAGCTCAATTAAAGTGGAATTTGGTTTAGATAAGAGACAGTGTGAGATGATAAAGAAGTTTAATAATATGAAAATCTTGGTGACAGGTAATATAGAAAGTTGGAGCTTGAGAATTGTCAGTTCTGAGATGTGCAAGTTTAATACCTTGACATTTCAGGGAGCAGTTACAGAGGATTTCAGGAAACTACTATACTAGTTGTGGAGACCCAGCTAACTGCTAGTCAATCAATCAAAAAGGCCAGCACTTGGTCTTGCTCAGGACATCCTCAATAAAAATGTTCACTAAATAAATGAAAGGGTATGTTGACAAAGCTGTCATTTCAGCAAATTATAAGAAACCTGACTCCTGCTGCTGACCAATTTGAAGCCTTCAAACTACAGCAGCAGCCTTCTGGCTGATTTTGCTATCTCCAGTGTCCCCACAGTTATCAGAAGGACTTATACAAAAATCTGATGATAGCACTTTCCTACTCAAAACTATTCAATGCCTCCCGTTGTTTTCAAAATAAAACTTACTTTCCTTAGCAGTACACAAGGCCTTTCATGATTTTGTATCTGCCTCCTCCTGCTTCATTTCCCATGCTCCCCACTTGTGTCCTCTGATATAATACAAATGTTTGCCATCCTGTGTCATCACACCGTTCTAGTTCACAGGGCTGCACTTTATGTACCTGCTGTCCCACTACATAGCATTTCATTCCCTGTTATCTTCCTGTTTCATCAAACACCGTAAGTCACTGTGGAAGCTTGACCACAGAGAAGCCTTCCCTAACTCCTAGTGTCTCCTTCTTCGCTCCAGCTCTATTCTGAGCATCACCCTAGCAAGCACTTATCACAACACCTTTGTGCAGTTCCAAATCCCTGTTCCAATAGCAGCTCCAAGCACCACATTTTAGCCAATGGATCAGCCTGGTCTCCCCACTTAGTAAAGGCAGCAAAATTTATTCCTTGCCTAACTTAATTCTCTGATAGGCAAAATAGCAAGAAAAATAAACAACAGGAAAATCAGAGAGCCAGGATAAATCGTCAGATTACTGATAAATATGGGATGAATTTTCTAGAGCTCCAAAACAGTCTCTGCCTGGATTCCCATTCAGTCTGGGTGGGGCCTGGGAATCTATATTTTAAGAACCCTCCAGGTGTTTTTGATGGCCAGACAGCTTTGGGAAGTATTCATCTGGAATTAGCTGTATGTAATTAGTCTGTGAGAATAGTGTGTTTTTCACTTTAATTCCTAGAGGACACTGTCTGAAGTCTAATTTATTTTGTTATGGCATAATTTGCCTTCTGCTCAGTGAATGACTTGGGGCTGATTCATAAACGCTTTAGTTCATGGTTGTGACATCCTTCACAGAGGAGTTTTTAATGGGCACTGATATCACATTCTGAGGAATGTCTCATGCCACTCTGTTCACACAGGACGCCCAATCAATAGAGTAGATTGTTCTGTACCCAAAATTAAGTAGGTCACCTCCCCTGCTCCTGCAAATGTTTTTAAGATGATTGCCAAGAACAGATAATTGCCTAGAAGGCAATTCTAGTCTACAAGTAGTAACTTGTGTGAACCAGCTATAAAATATCTTGGCACACAAAACACTATTCACTGTGTTTTGTCTGACACGGTCATATGGGGCAAGAAACTCAAACACAAGTATGAGCAGGTGCCCTAAATAAAGACATATAGACTAGTGCCTCTCAAAACTGGCTACATGGGGCTGGAGCAGTGGCTTGGCAGTTACGGTGCTTGTCTGGCATGCACAAGTACGTGAGTTCAAACCCCAGGACTACGTACACAACAAAGTGTGGGAAGAACGAAAGTCACACGAAAAACTAAATAAAAATTGTTTCTCTCTCTATCTCTCTCACTGTCCCTCTTTTAAAAAAATAAACTGGGAGCTTTAAAAAAGAAAAAGTGATGCTTGAGGGCCATCCCAGATCTATGAAATCAAACCATCAGAGAATAAGGCCTTGCTTTATAGGTTTTAAAAGTTCCATAGGGAGCTGGGTGTGATGGCTCATGTCTGTAATCCCAGTGACTAGGGAGGCTGAGGCAGGAGGGACTGCAAGTTCAAGACCAGCCTCACAACTCAGTGAGTCCCTAAGTAACTTAGTGAGACCCTGTCTCAAAATAAAAAATTAAAAAGGGTGGGATATAGTGCCCCTGGGTTCAATCCACAATACCAAAAAAAAAAAAGTTCCACAGGTGACCATGAACAATGAATATTGAAAGCAAATGATCAGAATTGCCTAGGGAGCCTTCAAACCTCTGACTAGGCCCAGATATTTTGGTTTGGGGCAGGGCACAAAAACTAAACTTAACACTTTCACCAGATGATGCTGAGACATGCCAGGCATGAGTTTCATGGCTCTTTAGGGCAGTGGTTTTTTTCTGCTTTAAAGTGCAGAATTGCCTGGGGATTTTGTTAACTATAGGGGGTTTGTTACACATACAAATACTTGAATCTCAAGCCCAGAGATTCTGAGTCACTTGGTCCGGGGCAGGAGCTAATAATCACACCCATGCAACTCTGAAGCAGACAATGCCCAGACCATGCTTTAGTTTTTCACATTCTTTATTGGTGCATTAAAGTTGTACATAATGATGGGATTTGTTGTTACATATTCATACATGCACAAAATATAACAATATAATTTGGCCAATATTCCACCCAAGCACCCTCCTCGCCTGTTCCATGTTCCCTTTCTTTGCTGATTGCAGACCATGCTTTATGAAACAGTCCGTCAGTGATATAGAAATGAATGAGAGCCAGTACCTTTCCCTGAAGTGTTTATAAATTAATAGAGGAAAGAAGAGAAATGTAAATTGTCAGGGAATTTCTTGTGGCATCTAGAATTCATCAACAATAGATTGTGTTATTGAAGGAATTGGCGAGGTTTCAAGTAAAAGAAAAGAAAACTAGGAAAAATGTTTTTTGCTCTGTCAAGGAAAAAACAGTATAAAGCTTATTGAGGTACAGGAAACAAGATTTTAAAATTACCTTTAGAATATTAGCCTATTTACTTATTAAGTAGGTCTAATACATACATACCAAATATCACATCAAAGTTGTGACTTAACATTGTTATCTGAAAGCTATAATTTAAAACATCATTGGTTAATAAGAGGTTTTATAAAATCACATTAAATTTTAATAATATATACATACACATGCATATATAAATATATATATACACTCATAAATATGTGTAATCATACATTTCCAAAGATCTGAAAGCATATTACTAACTACTCAGTTTAATGACTCATTTTGACAATCCCTGGAGAATGTCACTGGCAGATCTGAGACTGTAAGGAAGCAGTTACTGATTCTGGTTTTACAATTCCCAGGTATGGATATCAAGAAATTATAAAAGCATTTTGCTACTAACATGAGCAGACATCTAGGCCAGAGCTAACAGTTCAGCAGACTGGAATTCATATAAAGGCTGCAAATTTGAAATGAATTTCTATGGGAGGTGAATGAAGTATGGAGTTCTCTATGAGATTTTTTTGTTCTGAGCATGGTTTTAAAAGGGGAAATGTGTCTGAGTTTGGCATGGTTTCCAGGAAGAGCTATGTGAGAGAAGACTTCATACCTTCATTGATAGTAATAGCCACCATAAACAGTGAACAAGCATGGTGTATATGACAATGGGCAAGGATAGAAATAAATGAAAAAACACTTCAACAGAAAATGTGTTGAGAGAGAGGTGAGAGGTGAGCAAACAGAGACGGCTCTCTAAAGCAAGTGGTGCTGGGCTGTAGTGGTGGTTTAGTGGTTGGAGCACTTGCCTGTCATGCACAAGGACCTGGGTTCGAACCCCAGCACCACTTATACAACTAAGAATTGGAAAAGTAAAGGCCAGATGAAAAAATAAATAAAAGTAATTATCTCTTTTCTATTTCTCATTCTCTATCGCTTAAAAAAAAAGAAAGTGGTGCTTAAGTTGGGCCTTGAAGAAAGAGTAGGAGAGAAAGGCTTCCTGCTTATTCATTCATTCATTCATTCATTCATCAAACTCATTCATTCATTCATCAAATTCATTCAACAAATATTTAGTGAGTACCTGTGTGCCAGCTGCTGTGCTCAGCATCATGAATGTAATGGTGAATAAAATTAAAAGGGCTCCCTTTCCTACTATAATTTATAACCCAGATAAGTAAACCAAATTAATAACACTGTAATAGGTGTTATGATAATAGTAAACCCAGAAGAATTAGGCACATTATCCATACTAGGGATGGTGGTGTGAGGGAAATTTTTCTAGAATAAATAAGATATAACTTGATTTTTTTAATAATAGTCATTAACCAAGCAAATAGTAGTGGAAGAGTGTTCTAAGCTGAGGGAATGGCATCCCGTGAAGGCCAGGGAAAGAAAGCATGGCCTGTGTGTAGAGTGGGGAAAGTGTGAGCAAAGAAGAGGGAGGAACAGACTGAATGGGAGCCAGAGACACTGTGACCACCAGCCAGGTTAGAGTGCTAGGAAACTGGCCTGGCAGGTTAGGAGCCAAACGTGTCTACATCCTATCCTAGGAGAAACAGCTACCCACTAGTTTACTAAGTCAGGAGGGGGTTACACAGGCAAAACGATGGTTTAGAAAGATGCATCCACAAGCATGAGCAGAGTGACAGGATACATCATAGGATTTTTCAGAGCAGGCTCTAGTCAAAATGCAACAAAATGTTTGACCTAATATTTCCCTGTTTTGTGGTTGCTTCTCTCCTCTGCCCCTATATCTAGTACTTCCCAGCAGGATACACAATGATGAGAAATCAGAACTGACTACACTCCTGCTAGATGAGTATGAAGTGTCCATCTATGACCTGAATGGAGATCTGAAGGGCCAAGAAAAATGGCCAAGCTACTATGCTCAGGCTCAGGGGCTTGTTTTTGTCCTGGATTCCAGTGACTTAGAACGCATGCAGGAAGCAAAGACCATCTTAACACGTCTGATGTCTGACAAAAGAGTGGCAGGGAAACCCATCTTACTGTAAGATTCTGCCTTTATGCCCTCTTTCTCTTTCCCAATTTTTACCTTAAGGGAGAAGTACAGGGGTTGGGGATTTAACTCAGTGGCAGAGTGCTTGCCTAGCATGTGCAAGGCTCCAAGTTCGGTCCTCAGCCATGAAAAAAAGAGAGAGAGAGAGAGAAGTACAAAAGCTGGGTGTGGTGGCACATGCCTATAATCCCAGCAACTCAGGAGGCTGAGACATGAGCATTGTGAGATCAAGGCCAGCCTCAGCAACTTAGCAAGGCTCTGAGCAACTTAGCTTGACCCTGTCTCAAAATAAGGATAAGTTGTAATGTTATACAACCTAATACATTTTTAGAAATGTTTTGGGAAGGGGAGGGGAGGGATAAGGGTGGGTAATTGGGGGGCACTCTTGGGGGTAAATCTTATCTTCAGAATCTATATTCATATGATATTATTTCATTAAAAACTTATATGATTGTTCAACAAATAAATTTCTCAATAAAAAATAAAATGTAAAAAGGGCTGGGGATGTGGCTTAGTGGTTAGGTGCCCCTGGGTTCAATCCCTGGTACCCCCCAAAAAAGTATAGACATGAAAGGCTGGGTGACCCCTTTATCATACTTTGCTAGACCTATTCCCTTATGCTCTGTGAGGTGGAGTGGCTCAGTCCTCTGGGGATGGTTTCAAGAGCCAGTTTCTACTACACACTGCCATATGGGACATGTTATTGATTTGTACAAAGGTAATTCTGAAGGTATTCATCAAAGGAAAATGGAAAGTGACACCTGGATCACCCACCCCCACCCTGGACTCTTCCTCAGGAATCCTTTCCTGAATTTGCTTCTCATATTGTCTACTTTCATTCTCCAATTCTGAAACCTCATGGTGGCAGAAAACCACCCCTATTTTGTATGGTCAATACCAGTGGCCTTCTCCCTTAGCAACTTGCTCAAGAGTTATGTAACTGGTACTTATTTCAGGGTGGTAAAATTCAGGTGGGCAGACAATCCTCACCCCTATCCCAACTCCCAGTTACCTTTTCCATTCCTCATTAGTAAGCCCAACTAGAGCATGAACAGAGTTTGAGAGAAGATGTAAAAACTCTGAAAATCTGTTCATATCCCAGTTAGCAATCCTAGATAAAGTCTGATGGCATAAAGTAGGGAAAGTGAGAAATAAGCCCTGGGGATTATTTTGTATTCAAAATATTCATACTATTCTTTCCTCCATTGAGAATTGCCTAGAAATTCTTTATCTCATTAGATGTTTTTAAACCTAATTCCTAGATGTGTAGTAGTTACACTAAGATTACTTCTCCTCCTCTTGCCCTTTGCCTCTATTTTGGTTTCACTCTTCCTCTCTATTTTCCTTCCTCTATATGCCCTGTTCTAGACTGGCAAACAAACAAGACAAAAAGGATGCCCTTTTGCCTTGTGATATTATTGAATATCTACTTCTGGAAAGGCTAGTGAGCGAGAATAAGTCCAAGTGCCGAGTGGTAAGTGCCAACCCCTTCCTTCTCTCTTCCTCTAGACCCTAGCCAATGCAGGTATGGGCCATTCCACAATTAGCCCTGTAGGCTGGGTTTGGGGCAGTCTCTCCCTGACAGGGAACATCTACAGTGATGATTTCTAATGATATCACATATTTCATTCTGCCTTCAAAATGGCTCTGTAAAGTTGGAAGTTTTAATATCCCCATTATATTAGAAAGTTAAGGCACAAACAGAGATGGGAAGTGACTTGCTCAAGGTCACACATCCAAGACACCACAACCATTCTGTTAAAGGAGTTCAGCTTTTGTGTCTTTCATGAATTTCATGAATTCTGTGTGTTTCCTAGAGCGTCTAGAGCCTGCCTTTCCAGACACAGTACAGCTTATGTGTACCTCTGTTCTTCAAAGGAGAGTGATAGGACTGTGGGCCTCAGGGGTCTCAGCTTCCCCATCTGAGAACTTCTCTTTTTTTCTGTCACAGGAGCCATGCTCAGCCATCAAAAACCTCCAAAGGAGGAACCATCATCCCATAATTGAAGGGCTGCGCTGGCTATTATCTGCCATTGGAGATAAATATGAAGAGCTGTATATTAGCCAGCCACCCACTTTGAGCATCTCAACCTCCAAGAGTGCCAGAGGCTCTGGAGAGAGATGCTCATCAGACAGGTACCAAGCTGCCTCCATTAAATTTACTGATAAGAATAGAAGTAGAAGTCAAATGTTCAACATGAGCAGTTGTTGGAGTTCTTGGAGATGCTTAGATTCTGGGAAGTACTGAGTGAGTCTCTCAAGATCAGATAGACAAAGTGAGGCCAGGGCAGTGCCCACCAACAGGTCAGGGACATCCCACCTGGGGCACAACTTGAGTGGTCACACCAGTGGGACAAGCTGCATAAAAGCAAAGTCAGTCTATCAATCAGCCTTACAGTTTCCCTCAAACAGGGTTTCTTCTGTTCTCTGGTTTGCCATGTAGAGGAGGAAAGGAACATGAGAATCACTTAAGGAGGCTAGTGGCATTATTCTATGAATGAATCTCATGGAGCTATTCTACAGGCCAGCTTCTAGTTATCTGATTCTCACAATAATGAGGAATGAGGAGAGAGGAGAAAAATGTTGAAAAGAGGAAACAAAACAGGAAGTGATCAAGGTTTTGAGGAGTAAAAGGCCTAAATGTCCACTTGCTCTGTTGTTACTTTCATTGCCCAAAGGCACATAGGAGGAATGGGGTAGTAGCTGTGTTAGATAAAGATGTCCGTGTGTCTATTTGTACTATGGCTTTGTTCTTTGAAACTTCCCCAGCTTCTCTACCAGAATGGCAATGTCCAAAGAGAAAAGACAGCATTTTGACAAAAGACAGCATTTAGGACAACGCTCAATGGAAGCTAGGCCCCTGAAACCAATTCTACAGGTAAATGGCTCTTTAAGTGTTACTGCCCAGGGACAATCCTTGAACTCTTGAGCACCAACTGACTTTTCCTCCCATCTTCTTGCTATACAGAAAGACGGTATAAGATTAAGGCCTAAAAAGAATATATCAGTGACATTCGCTTTAGATGAACCTATGGAGGAAGGTGAATGTTCTGGAGGAAATGGAGCTCAGAACATTACTGAGCCTCACTACAATCGAAGCAGTAACTTACAGACTTCAGCTCCATTTGTTGGTGATGAGCTTTTTGAAGGTAATGTTGAACCAGTGTCTAGAGAAGAAAAGATAGACAGTACTTCCCTCATAATTTCTGTAATATTACTCCTATTTTGAGGCTGAAATTCTTCTCTCACATTATGGTTGGTGATTAGGAAAAGTACAGGGAGAGTGCCTGGGGATCATCTTCTGGTAGCCCAGTATGATGCCCCAGCATTGCCTGACACATGATCTTTGGATGGCCAGAGGGATATCTTAAAGGTTGACTCTCAGTGGTGGAAATACAAATTGGTAAATCCTTTATGGAGGGTAGTTTGACGTTGACTATCTCCCTCCTTCCCTCAACATATATCAAAAACTTTAAAAATTTAGAAGCCCTCTGAGTCAGTATTTCTTCAGCTATATCCAAAGATGATTACATAAGTACCCTTCCCCTAAAAAAGGTACGCTCAAGGATGTTAAATCACAGCACTGTGTACCACAGCTAATGGTCGGAAGTAACCTAAATGCCTAACAATAGGGAACTGCTAAACAAATTGGGATGACCCCACACAATGGAATACTACATAGATATTCAAGAGGCTAATGATGACATTCATTTAGTGACCGGGAAAGTTTTCCCCAACTTGACATTTTGTTAGGGAAAAAAGCAAGTTAAAGTACAGAATACACAATGTGAAGTGTACATATGCATACTTACATATCAAGGGGTAACACCAAAAACGAGCAGTGAATTTTCTGTAAGGATAAGGTACTAGGTGATATTGACAAGGGTAAAAGGCCTAGGGGTCTGTCTTTTTATTTTTGTTTTATTTAAATTTTTCATTTTTATAACAAGCAGATATCATTTCTCCCAATACAATAAAGGCATCAAAAAAAAAAAAAGCTGTGAGGACCTGAAGATTTACTGTTATTAATGGTCACTCCTCATTGCTATTTTAGACCCCATTCTTCAAAACTGCCAACTGTCAATCTTACACTGTCACCTCAATTCTGAAAGGGATCTGCCCCTTTAGGATTCTCAGAAGTCCAGGGACCTGGACTTGGCTAGAGCCAATAAGGAGAAGACAGGCACTGCTCTTGGGATAAAGGGGAAAGAATGAGATTTAAGTAAAAGGAATCTGGGAAAGAGATGGAGCACCTTTCTAGGTATCAGCAACTACCTCTAAATATTTGTCCAAAATTGAAATTCATTTTCATTTCTATCACCTCAGAACCTAGGGCAAAAAAGAGCACACACACCTAGGATACACAGGATATGGTTCCTGTGTTTATACTCCTTAAATGAAGGGCAGAGGGGAGAAAGCAAGAGTAAGAGAAAGCATGAGGCTGGGGCAAAGGGTGGGCACCTTGGGGTGCAGACTACAGTGTGCACAGATACCCCTGGAAACTGGCCAGCACCCTCCTAACCTGGAGTGCTCTGGAAAGGAAAGGAAACCTGGCACTTGGCTTCACTTGCAGTGGCTGACTCTTTTCTTTCTCTTATTAGGCTTTTAACAGACTACTAAAGGGAAAACAGGGAAATCCAAAGAAACATCTCAATATGCCCCCCTCACCAAATGGAGTCATCACCAGAACCAGCAAGAACGCTCAAGTTTTTTTTTTAACTTCTATTTGATAATACCTCTACAGTCCACATACAAGTCCACCGACTCTAACATGTAACATCACATCCTTGAGAACCACCATTATTCCTGTACATCTGTATTGTAGCCAGAAAATTAATTCTATACCCACTGAGAGGTTCAAGGAGTTAGATGGTGTCAACTTGAGAAGGAACACCACATTGGCAAAGAAGAACATAGACTTTACATCTCTTGTACCCAAATGCTCCTACTGTAGCTGGCAGATAAGATGTTGTGGATGATTAACGGAAATTGATTGTCAGAAGTACAGGGTTACTTTAGAATCACATTTTGTTTTGTTCTTTAAGGTTCTTGCTTGTAAAGGGGATGGCAAAATAAATACAAACCTTTTGTTGAGAATTATACTCTACTGAATCATTTTTAGTCACATCTCCAAAAGACAACTTGGTTTAAAAGTCCTAACCACTGTCTGGGAAGCCCAACATTGCCTTGCTCTCCCTTTAGGAACAATAGCCTCTGCTAACAACTGAATGCATTCAACCATCCATCCCAAGGGTGGTAGTGGTGGTGGTGGTAGTTCTTTACTATACTGCTATCATCACTTTCATCATGAGTACCATAGGCACCATTTATTGAGTGCCTCCTGGATGCCGGGCACAATGCTAAGCTTTTCACATTGATTAACTTACTCCCAACAACCTTTGGAGATAGGCATTATACCTGATTGCATTTTACATATGAGGAAACTAAAAACCAGAGCAAGGAACTGAATATATACCTATATATTCTTCAAATCAGAAAGTTTGACTTATACCTTTCTTAATCTCCCTTCAAAAAGAGAAAGCTAGTGGCCAAGTGTGGTGGCATGTGCTTGTAATCCCAGAGACTTGGAAGCCTGAGGCGGGAGGATCACAAGTTCAAAGCAAGGCTCAGCAACTTAGTGAGGCATCAAGCACACAGTGAGACCATCTCAAAATTTTAAATAAATGGGCAGGGGGTGTTGCTCAGTGGTTAAGCACCCCTGGGTTCAATCTGAGAGAAAGAGAGAGAGAGAGAGAGAGTGTGTGTTGGGGGTGTAGCTCTGTGATACAGTGCTTGCCTAGCATGCACGAGGCCTTGAGGTTTGATCCCCAGTACTGGAAAAAGAAAAGAAAGAAAAATAGAAAGCTATAACTAGGAAAAAATGCTGAAGTGTATCCATGCCCATGTCAGGAAAATTATGTTAATATCAATAAGCACACCAAAGCAATGGCAGACATAGTTGATTGAGAACTTCCACTTTGCCAGGGTTAAGTGTTTCACAGATACTACTACCTTTCATCTTCATAAGCCTATGAAGTTATATCTATTATCACCATCTTACAGAAGCAGAAGCTGCTAAGAATAGGTAA